>VBVQ01000780.1:0-47755 GCA_011636635.1 Tetramorium simillimum | reverse complement strand
CGACATGGCGGACGGCGTTCGCGAACGCCGAAATGACGATCGCTAATTGCGGTCGCTGATTACGACGCGATGCGAGCGAACCGATACATCGAGACAAGATCGTCCGTCGCCGAACTCGGCACTCCCGATATTCATTCTCTCACGCGAAACTCGCCCGAATCGGTCGAAGAAACGCGAGAACGCGGAGCGATCGCGATCCGCGCAACGCGACGCGAAGATGTACGGCGTGAACTGATCGGCACTTGATCACGTGACGCGGTCCGTCGCTCGTTCGCGCGGGAAACTTCTTAACGGCGCGAATTTGAAATATTAATGGGGATATTGAAATTATGGGTCCTCTCTCCTCCAGTAACGTACACAAACGACACTGGGTGCGTTCGGGGAGATGCTATTAGCGCTATCAGCATCAATCTATCTTCATTATTCATTAAAAATAGAACAAAGATAGACTGATGCTGATAGCGCTAATAGCGTCTCCCCGAACGCACCCACTGTGTAACCCAAAAAATTTTTGAAGATTGCTGACGCAATCAACCGCTTTTGTTTCCTCGCTCTATTTAGAGCATAAATATTTGTTTTGGTTAGGTCGTATTTGTTTTGACTAAAAAGACCAGGGGCCAGCCCCATTAGGGGGAAAGGAAGAAGAAGAAGATACTGTGTAACACTGTGTAGACTTCGTCCTTGTTGTTTGCTGAATATTAAAGAAAGGTGAAATGATTCACTGTGTTACACAGTGTCGTTGCTGGAAAGCACCCTGCCCAGTGAGAAACAGTTGGTCAATATCGATATCGATTCGATATCTTTTGCGTCGAAAAGGCATCACGTCAACGTCGCGTCGATGTCTTTTCGATCATCATTTCTCACTGGTTATATTAGATTTTAGAAACAGACGAAATCACGTGAACTTTGCTCAAGTTCCGTGTAATTCGTGTTTGATGCCGACGGGTTAAAAATATTCGGAGCGTCAAATGTTTTTGTCATTGCACCTGGCTGCACTCGCGCCCGAGTGTGGGTGAAAAGTTTATGTAGAAAACATTTCTTGCATTTTTCCCGCATATTCCTATGCGGCAAAATGACTCGGGAGCGCTGTTTTTCGCCGGATTTATAAAAATCGAGGTTTTAATTACGATCGCGAACGCGATATCGCAGATTTCGAAATTCGCCTCGACGTTGTGTATATAATAGACGGCGTTTGATACTTTTACATTAATTACACTTTCGTAATAATTTTTCAGAATTTCTCTCTCTGAGAAATTAATTGCGATAACGAACAAGAATATTTCTTGATATTTTGATACAATATTGAAAATATATAAAGTAGTTTCGTTTTACATCTAGCAATCTGCTACGTTATACAAATATATGAAAAAAAGATAGACTTTTTTTTAAGATTTTCTTGTATCCTGATTTAGTTGCATAATATCTTATTCAGTCGGCTCACAAGAATCATTTTATAATTGCTATTAAATTTATATAAATGATATAATTTTCTATTATTACAATACATTATATATATTTATATCACTTATTCTGAAATATCGTGACAAACGTAGGAAGTAGATTATAGAACGAGCAATTTTCATTTGTACAATTTCTAATTTCGCAACTTACAAATTATACAATTAATTCCTCTTTATATATATGTATGTATAATAATTCTTGCAGAGAGATAAATTTGCGAAGCTAGACGCAATAAGATCGCAAGTTGAATAGCACCGAGGTTTGAGTAGTATTTATGGCACTCCATAACTCCGTAATATTGAGGAGAGAGGACAAACATGTCTCCGATTATATTTATGTATGCTGTGGCGAGAGCGTTTCATTTGGTTAGGGCTCGATCCGTAATCCGATCTTCGCGCGGACATAAATTCCTCTTGCCGGTACAAGAGAAAGGATATTAGTTGTCCTTCGCCCACGGGAATCCCGCGGATCCTTCACTTCCTTCTTTCCTCTTCCGCTCGTCGCCGCGAGTGTCCCAGTTGTACGTCGCTTGCTCTTTCTCCTCTCCTAGCGGACAAGCGTGTGCCGCGATGGGGATTGTTGCTATGGGGATACCCTTCTCAGCTTTTGTTCGGCATCGAGCAACAGCATGCCCGATTTTCACTCCTCGTGGCCTCCTACTTGATCCTCGTGGCTCGATGTGTCTCCCGCGTTTCCTTCTTTTTTTTTTTTACCATCATCTCCACGAGCCTTCTGGGACTTTCCCGCGACGTTGAAACGTTGCTCATTCGTCAGCGAAACCGCTTCTTGTCCAATCTTGAGGAAAACATTGTTATGTCTTATCTTCGTGCCTTATCTCTCTGGATAAATCGAAATTCTCCGGAAGTACGAGTGGCTGGAGATTTTTCTTTTGGACGTCCTCACCTTTTGATTCTATTCAAGATGACCACGTGAATTTTGCGATCGGAATGTTTCCGTGGGGAAATATTGTGATAAATATAGTATCGTTTAAAGAGGAAATATTTGTGTTGAAAATTGGAATTCTTCCAGTTCGTTTTTTTAACTTCTGTCACAAACTACGTATTAGCATAAAATAATGAACCATACATTGAACGATATGTTTAATTACAATTTTTGAAATAATATTGCACTTTGTTACAAATTTGCCTGCAATTTTGCGAAGCTTAGGAGAGTATCAATGAATAATTATAATACGATAAAAATACGATATTTTTTGTAATAGCTAATTATGGCAGTAGATCCTCTCTAAAAAAATATTACACTCTTTGTGAAAGAATTTCCTGGTGAAGATGTCGAGAAGGATATTTACCGACCGGCGCCGTCATGTCTTTCATCTTTTAACGCCCACCTGTAGATCAGTATTTCTTCTAAGTCGTGCCTTAGGTACGACCACTTGGGACGAGCGCGAGTGTCCTCGACACTCGTATTGTTACGTCCATCACGAACGATCGTATCACGAAATGTGATCCCTCAGTTGGAAATAATCGTGAGTCGCGTGTCGTCTACTGGAACTGGATATGGATCATTTCTTCCGCTACCGTCATAAGTTACTTTCGATTTCCCTCGAACGACTTGATTCGGTGAAAACCTCTACCGTACGCTGTATACAGAGAACATCAGAGTTGGCAGGAAATTGAAGAACCGTGTCCGATAACAGGTAGAGAAAATAAACTCTTAAAACAGATCCCTGCATGAAAAGGTATTTTGCTAGTCGAGGGAGCTCTCTCGGAAGCAATTATCGTCGGCTGTAATGCCAATTCAGTATTAAAAGGCTAGCGATGCTCTTGGTATTTTGCCTCTCGTACATAGAATTCTCTTTTTCTTCCTTTCCCTTTCCTTTCCGTTCGATCTATTTTATGTTCCATTTATTTTACATTTTTCATTCGTGACACATTAATTTTATTTTAATTTAAATCATTTAGCGAGAGATTTGATATACATATATTATGTTTCTGAACGGTATTAACTGTCTTCAATTCTCTTGCAATATTACAATATTTCTGTAATATTGTTTGAAATCGTTCGAGTTTGAAAATACGTATAACGGAAATTTTGCGTTTCATAAGCTTGAAAATTCCACGAAACATACACGTCCCAAGAGTAGTGAAAAAGTTAATCAAATACCCGATCCAAAATTTTCATTTCTCTCGCAGATGATTGACTTTGGGCAATATTTTTGAATTGTACAACTTGTGTTTTTTTTAAGTATCGTCAAAACATTCTTGTTTTGCAATAATAATCGTACTTTATTGCAATTAATATAGATTGTACAATTGATTGACATTTATATAGATTTAATATACTATCAATATAATTATTCAGTATAATTATACTTGTCAGTATAATTTAATAATTGATATATTATAGAATTGATACATATAGTTAATATGTTTATCGATATACATTCAATTTTATAATAATTAACATACACTTAAAACTTTTTCTTTACTCATGTATATTCACGTACAATGTATGTATTCAAAATCACATTTCTTCGAACAATATCTTTTAAATATTTACTACTTCACACAAACGTCTTCGTGTAAAGCATATATTGATACTTCCATTATCGATTCCCTGTCATCCTCAAATATTTAACTCGCTAGAAAGCTTTAACGCGTGGCAGACATGATCGAGTTTACAAAACGTGCACACCGCACCGCCTCGATAAAGGGACATTTTATCATCATTTACGTGGAGAATACCGTTTCTATCTCATAATACGTTTCTGACATTTCCGAATAAAACTCGAAAAAACTCATTTTCGTATTGCACCGATATATTTTTACGAATCATTCTGTTGTACATTCTGTTTTACAGTTACATTACGTTTTTTTTTTTCATAGATTTTCATTGAAGACTGTTTAATTTTATTATTTTTAAATAAATTTTTATTTTCTTATGATATTTTCGTAATTGAGAAAAATTATTGGAATTTAAAGTTTCAAAACAGTTACAAACAATTATTTTAAATCACGTTTTAATAAATGTAAATATTATCATGTAACGTCATTTACTAAAATGCAATTCATAAACAAGTAATAATGAAAACAACAATACAAGTGAATAAACAATACAAGTGAAATAAACCTTTACAGTTTATTAATTATAATAGAGCGTAGTAACAATCCGTGTCAATTAAAATTATCCAGAAAGGCTAGACGAATATTAGAATGTTCTTTGTACTACTTTTTCACCTGGAAAATCTTTCGCGGATTTTCATCCCGGATGAAAGCAGAGAGGATTTATTTTATCTCAAGGATGACTCTTTTTCGTATTTTTTTTTCCTTGCGTCCCATTCTCCCTCATCTAACCGTTACTGGCCGTCAGCTTGCTCGCAGATGAACTTTCAAAACGATGCCGGATGAGTTTTCCTTCCGACGAGTTTTGGGGTCGGATTTTATTAGGGTACTTCGCGTGGCCTGCATCGCGATTCGCGATGCAGGGAAACGAGTCCTTCAATTTGCCCAGGTACTACCTCGCCGAGTCCTCCGCGAGTTTTTTTCTGAGGATAAACTTTACTCGTTTTTACGAGGCCGCAATCACGGCGATCTCTAGCGATATTCTAGGAGTTATTATTACCTTCGAGCAAACATCTTAAGACATTTCTCGCCATTGCGAGAGACTTTACCACGTGCCGTTATATACAACTAAATGCAATGTCTGAGGAATTATAATCGTCGAAAACACTTTGTGCTATGAAACATGTACGAAACCACTGCAAGTTTAACATTTTTTAAAAGTATTTTATTCTGAAAAATAAACTTATCAAGCGTTATCTTTGTTTTATTACAATGGTTTAAACTTTGAGGAGAAATAATATTAAGAGATAAAGTTTCTGGATAATTACTGGATAATTACTGTAAGATATAAAAAAATAATTCTCATTGGATAGTGGAAGAAAGTTTCCACACGAGAGCTGATGATATATTTTGGTGGTATATTAGTAATGTTATACTATTGCGTCTCGTATTGAATGCATTTGCATCCCATTTTTGAGAGGAATTATTAATATTCAATTGACCTCAAGTGCAGTAACAATCATAGTTGATGAAAGCATGTTTATGCTTCACAATGGCTGAATTGAGAATGCAACAACTGGCGAATGCGCGTTCACATAAATTTTTGAAATATGTAATCTCGTTTCTTGTATCCCACCTATGTACTAGTTTCTGGTTACGACGCTTCGAATTACACACGCGTGTCGTGTTGCGTGAAATTTCATTTCAGAAGCGAATATGATATTGCGGAATATCTATTGCGCGTTCATAATTTCAATGTTAACGCGATGCTTGCACAAGTAATTCATTTTATGCAATGATATATGAATAAGTCACACAATACAATTGCAGAACTGGAAAATAATAAATATAAGGATATATTTATATACATGTGTGTGTGTTTATATAAAAAATTATTTATATTTTTTTCTTATCGCAGTATCATATATTTTCACAAGAAAAATGAAATAGAATACATAACAATGTAAGAATAAGAAAATTTTCTTTAATTTAATTTTGTAATTGTTTGTATAATTTAAAATCATCCTACTTAGCATTTTTCTTGCAAAAATATACGATGCTGCAATAACAAGAAAGCGTAAACAATTTTTTACATAAATTAATTTTATTTCCCGTTTTGATTCATAAATAGTTCTATTTCGCTCTATGGTCGCATAACGCAGGCCATTTTCCGCTCAGCTCTCGCAATCGGCATTATTAACGTACAATAGATGTTGAAACAGGAAATGTCAAAGCTGTCGTATTAATGACGTTTCGCCGGCCGATAATACAAGCCACAATGTGACGTTAAACCACGTATTATGGCAACGCGAGGTGGTGATCCGGATGGTCTACTTGGCATGCGTTACTATTATGTCTCTTAAAATCGAGCATTAGGAAATCAAAAAGTCATAATGCGAAAAAGTATACATATGTGCAAAAATATACACATAATTTATTCAATATTTATTAATAAAAAAATATAAAAAAACATTTATTCATATTGCAATACAAAATTTTTAAAATTATATATTTTCCTAACGATACAAAATAAATTTAGATCTTTTACGATTAATTAATACAGAAAAAATTCCATTAGTATCATTATTTTTAATTATTTTAAACAAATTTTTTTATTAAAAATTCTATCAAGTCCCTGTAACTCGCTCACATTTATTAGTTCACCAGATAATTTTATATTTTATATATATTTTTTTAATTTTAAAAAGAGATGAGTTTGATATATTTTATTATTAACGTAAAATCAATGTAATGAAAAAATCTTAATTTTAAAAAATTAATTTTTCTAAATAACACCAAGTTAATTTTATTCATTCAGTGAAATCGTTTAAAATATATTTTCCGTGATGGTCGGCTTTAATAACACATGAAATTGTAATGGCAAACAAAAAATTGTTGGGTATTTTCATTTATCATGCTGCATTATAAAAACTGTATTTAATTAAATGTATTTAATACGATTATGTCTAATAGTGAGAAGATTGAAACTTTTATGCTATCGATCTTTTTAAATTTATATTCTTTATCGTAGAGCACTTTTTCGCGTAGTTTTTCGCGCTTTACAAACCTCAGCATGGCTTTGGGATGTGGCTTTTACGCAGACAAATAAAAGTTCGCAATCTGCGTACTCCCATGCATCTATACTTTTCCGTAGTCTCAAATAACATCACTAAAAAAAACGAGAGAAAAAGATTGTATTTTTCGTTGAGATTTGTATTAGGGAATTTTTTTGTATTCCAGAAAACATTATTCATCAATAATATTATTAATACCTTCTTATTTATTTTCTCTAAATCTCTGTTGGAATTTTTATTTATCTCTTACACATTTAATGTTCTCGCTACACATTTAATCTTCTCAACTCAGTTATCTCCTACGGAAAACTTTGTTTCACAACAATTGTTTAGGAATTTTTCGAGAGAATGGATTTTGGAGAATCCAGGGCACGTTACGCACATTTTCATTAAGTATTAATTAGTATCAATTAAAGTAGCAATTAAAGCTATAAATTTCAAATCAAAGAAATGAAATAAAATATTTAAATTAAGAACAGAGAAGAATATGAGAATCGTAAAATTGTAAGTTTTAATTGAGTAATTTGCAAGTAATATTATACTTTGTAGTATGCAAATGTTCGTATTTTCGAAGAAGTTTTGCGTCCAAACTTATTGACAATCGATATTAAACGTGAGTTCGTTACTGATGCTCGTTTGTTTGGCGGAGCGAAGTAATTGGGGCAAGTGAATCGCTAATTAGGTCACTTTGTGCATAAGTAAGCCCTATGGCTTTGACAGGGAGATTAATTAATTGTTGTCCGTGCACGTTTCGGGTCCAGTTTCTAAACAAGCTGCAGTTTTTTCAGTCTACGGTTTTTCTGACGAAATTGTAATTGCGCTTTACCGAAACGCTCTTTTGTCGCCCATTGAATCACTTCTCTTAATTCGTCTTATACAGGCCGTTAAACTTCACCATTAACGACCGGGTTGTATTAGCATACGAATGGATTGGAGTTGGTCGACTTGCGATTTCTCTTTAACATAAGGCTACGCGATAGTCAAGTTTTAACGAGGTAATGCTGTTATGGCACAGTGGGAGTTTCTGGAATGTTATTAATACGGCAATATGCTTGTAGCGGATCGGACTCGCGGGAATTGTGTAAAGATTATAAGTGCGTATTTGAGTGTAATTTATAGCATTAAAGTTTGCGCATATTTGACAGGAATGCAGTTCTATCAAGTTTCACTTAATGCACGGAATATCGGATGTGGATGAAACCGGAGGCGAGATACGCCTACCTAAAGTGATGCAGAAATTCTCACACACGAATGATATTTATGGATATCTGTTTCGACAACATTTATATAATTTATCTCATATTTTAATAGGCTTAATAATTAAACTTGCATTTCTTCTCATACACGGGAAAATACTGTATTTAATTTGATATCGTAGTGTTACGCGGCTGGTTGTTAAACAACTGTTAAAACATTTTGATGAAATATGCAGGATTATCTTGTAAAACGTATAGATATAAATATATAGAAAATATATCATGTTGCATTTTGTATAGTCGCGGTATACGTTATTTATTCACAACAGTGTTCTTGCATTACATTATCATAACCAAACTCCATTGTCAGTCTCTTTACAACGTCATCGATTTTCGATAACGCTTATAAGAAACCGATGGTGGCGTCGGTTTACATAAAAACAACGTGACTCTTGTAATTAAAAGTGATCATCGACTGCTCCCACGCTATCTCAAGTATCATGCGCCTTTTCAGGGTACAGCATCATCGAGAGAGCGCGATGCCTCTCTACATGAACTACTTTACTACCGAACCCGGTAGCGGTTCTATCGAAAAAAAAAGTTTGTGTGTGTGTATCTTTTGCAGGTCGGCCAGGCCCTTGCCATGCGATGTCGTTGCCGAGCCCCAGACTTCGACATTACAGGTCGAAACATCAAATCAGATATATGCCTTCTAAAAAAGTTTTCAGTATGTGCTGTATACAATGAGAAAAAAAAAAATATGCGGCTCTCTCGCTCTATAATAATTGTATACGTATATATATACATATATTATATTGTATAATATATGTATATATATCTCGAGTTTCTTTATGCATCCACGCTTTGGAATGACGTTCATCGGCGCTCGCGAAACACGCTGCGGTAACATTTCTACTAAATCGGAGGCTGGTATATCGACTTGTGTGATCTCGACGATCTCGAGCTTTGCATACGTTAGAATGCGCTCTCGCGTTTACTCGCTACTCCTAAGGTCTGCCTTATTCATATTTAAATCTATGCTAATTCCGAACGCCGTAAAAGAATTCAATTTTACATACATTAAACTGCACATGTCACTATAGCAGTATTCTGCAATCTTACATAACGCGAATGTCTTAAAACTGAATATAAAACGTGAGAACATTTATTTTTTTTTTTAATTTTATGTCTATAAGTCTTGTATTCGTGGTCAATAAATGGATGTGAAATATTTCTTTGATTTCCTAAATATGTGATATCGATGTGAGAATGTTTATGACTCGTTCGTTGCAAGATTTATCTCTGCTCGCTGTGTACCAATTTGTCGGAAGTATCTATCGCGTTGTTTCTAAAATTTCGCATCCGCGCCAACGTAATTTGAGCACTTTCACGATTATTCTAACGTGTTCCCCATTGAAAAGTCGATGTAGTCGAGCTTACACAATTGCCGCTCCTGTTTTTTAATTATTACACTTGGCGTTCTTGTGTCTACTGTACAGTGTTAGAATTGTTCTACTTAGCTACGTTTGTATTATCTTGGATATCTCGTTAAGTTCTTTCGATCGTATCTACGAAGTGGGGCGATAGTAGAAGGAAGCGTGGTTTCGGCGGCGCGAAGAGGGCAGGAAGAGGCTCGCATCTATTGTACATATATCGATACTCGGCGCGCCTCCGCCTGCTGTATATTCTTGAATATACCGGAATAGCTTTCACGCAAAATCGAGCATGACAATCGTCTCTCGGCGGGCGTATTCTCAGGGGCTTACGAGGGAAACCACGACTTCGGCAGATTATCACTTTTAAGCGCTCTGTTGGCATGGCCTGGTTTCACATAACTTTAACGTTGAGAGATGCACCTTCTTCTTCCGTTGAAAGTTCTTCCGTACCGCTTGCGAGCGGACGTCGCGCTTACCACGCCGGCTTAAACCGAGACCGTGCGCTTCCTCTTTTCCAGGACCATGACGGCGATCTGCTTCGTGTGCAACCTGCCGATCCTGAGCCATCAGGTCGGGCTGATATGGCAGGGCGGCAACGGCTGGGACGACCTCGTGCGGGAGCAAGTGGAGGAGTCCACTCTGAGGCAACGTCTGGGTATGCATAGACACGCTTTCAGCCCGTAACCAGAATTTTTCGCACGAAAGCACATTATGGAAATTCGTTGGTTTTCTCATGCAAAAGTGCTTTGAATTCATTTTCGTGCGGATTGTAATGAGCGCCGTGTGCGTTTTGCGGGAATATTAAAGTCAGAAGTTAATGGTATTTATATTCTTTTCTGCCCTTTTCGAGTAAAATGCACATTTTTTTTTAAACATTACGAAATAGAAAATTATAATACGAAAGAACGGTGTTTTTTAAGTATAAAGCAATTTAATTACGCGATTAATGTATTTCGTATTTTCATTTCTCGTATAATTTTCCCAGTTATATACGTAAAATGATGTTATATATACGTAAAATAATATTTCATTATTTATCATCTACTTTATTAAGGATACAAGAGCTCCCATTAAATTCCCATTACTGTTGCATCAGACTTCTCCTGTAACAACCCGATAACAAGACGACATCATTTTACAACTTATCGAACGACAGCCTCTTTAGCGGGACGCGTTTGTTCCTAGGAACAGGCAGACGAGACTCCGCTGCGCAGATCACATCGATCTCGCCACCGAACGAGACTCAGGATTGCTCGCCGACGAACCAGCGCCGTCGACGATCGAGCCTCGCTCAGCTGACCGACATTCTGCGTGAATGGGGCGGCGGAGGTATCTCCACGAAAAGCAGCCGCAGCAACAAGCTCTGTCGAAGGGAGACCTTGGCGGACATCGCCAAGTCACTGCCGTGGCCGCGACAGACCACCTCCGATGCCAGCCACCAGGCCAGTCTGCGAAAGAGACGGGAGAGCTCGGTCGACAGCGGCATCCGCAGCCAGGTGTCGAGCAAATCCAGACGGGACTCCGCCATCAGTGACCTTAAGAACGACATAGCCAGACTCTGGAGCAAGAAGGAGCCGCAGCCGCCGCCCACGGTCATCTCGCCCTCGCCGCGTCGAGGTGAAATTTTCACCGGGAACAAAGCACCTCGCTTCACCGGCACCGGTCTAAAAATAGCATACGCGCTAACGGCTACGTCGCGCGGCCCACGTTTCAGTGGATTCAGTGGATTCAGCGAAAACGAATCCACGAATTTCGCGAGTCACCTTGAAAGTAGTCACGATACCTTGAGGATCGATATGTCCTGCATGTGAAATCGTGGATTTTACATTAGAAAAAAAATTAAATTTTATTGCTCGCTATATATCGACTTTTAGACTAGTTGAATACGGAAAAAGCTTCGAAAAGACGAGTACGTTCTATCTCCTTTCAACGGTTACGGTTGTATGCTTTTGTACAGTATTTTTGAAATTATTTTATACGCATTTCAGAATTTTAAGTAAATTCTTTTATGTACCAGTGAATCTTACAAATGTTTACACAAAAATAAGTCTTTGAACGGCAAAACTTATCTTTACGAGAGAAATATATTTAAATTATGTAGTGTAATTACACATTTATTAATTGTTATATTATTTCAGGCTCGGGCGAATCGAGAAACTCTCGTCGCGGTTCTGGCGAGAGCGCGAGGTCCAGGAGGGATTCGGTGATTACGGGACAATCTCAGAGTCCCGGCGAGCGTAAGCACAATTGTCGTCATCACGTCAGACGTAGGCAATCTCAACAGTCTGTCGACGGGGGCGGCGTAACGCCTACGAAGTATTACAGAAATGATCAAAGACCGAGCGCTTCCAGCACAGATAGCGCGGGCAGTAATACGGTTCGGTTAGTTAAAGTACAATAGCCAATTAAATCTTCATGAATATTTAATAAATATATTTAATATATTTAATAAATATTTAATAAATATAACTAAAACAATTAAATTTAAGTTAACCGGAAGTAATTAACTTCCGATTAATTACTTTCAAATAATTGATACGTAAGGAATGAGATACATACATAATGTAGATGCTAAATAATATGACAGCTAGAATAATATATTATTCAGTCATGTTTGAGACTTTGCGTATTGATAAAAATAAATTAGTAAAATGCGTCCTGCTCCATTAATTTTCTTCCGTCGCAGCGAACATCTGGAGGCTCAGAGAAACTCCACGGACAGAAGCGAGAGATCGAGCAGTACCGAAACCAAGACCCAATCGACAGGCACCACCATGATCGATACAAAGACGATGACGGCGACGCCCTTGATAGTCAACGGGAAGGCGTCCATTGTCGCCACGACGACCGAATCGTACACGAGGACAACGTCGATGGCGATTAACACCTCGCCAGTGATGTCGACCTTAAGCGTGGACACGAGGAGCGGGATAGAGAAATCCACTCTGGACACATCCGTGAACCCACCGACCATCGTTATGTCCTCGGTAACGCCGCCGGCGATCTCACCGACGGCCGGAAGTAGCCTTCCGCTTCCCGGTACTTCGACATCCGGTAGCTCCAGCCCGGTCGGTTCCCCGAACGTCAACAACACACCCACGCATCCGTTACTTTCCACTCGAAGAGACTCGACCACCCAGGTAGCGGTTATCGATAAAGCCTTTTTCATGTGATAAATGATAACGATTGGTAATTTAATTTGCCATGAGACGTATAAGCTGGGTCTTTATCGGTATTTAATGAAATTGAACCTTCCCACTGTTTTTTTTTTTAATAATTATTCAACGAGATGATTAGAGATGTTTAATTTCACTTAAGAGTAACTTATCATAGATTTTATAACGGTCATCGATTCTTTCGACAGTGCAATTTCAAAGGTAAAGAAGTCTCGCCGAGTAAATTGTCGAGGCTGATACGCCAGCATGCAGCAATTGATGAATCGATGCCACCCACAGGACGTCGTGGCAGCCAACCTACTTTATCACCGGATCCTGATGATGGGGGTAGGTAGCAACTGTTGTTACAGCTGATTTGTTTCTCTACATATAATATATAAAAATAAAGTTCTATATATTGTTTGTAATCTCTTTTATTAAATCTATTTCGTAATTATTAAAATATATTGTCTAAATCATCACATTATCGTTGGCTTTTAAATTTTGGTAATTTCACTGTACGTTAAAATTTAAATCTTTTGTAAACTAAACGTCTCACCGAAATTTCTCATATATATATATATATATATTAAAGAAGATATTTCTGTAATTGAATAAGTGACAGAATACATTAATCTTGTTGAAGGTCGGAAAGCGCGGAGAGATTCCTTGAGTCCAGACTCTGCTTCTTATCTGCGACGTCGCGATTCAAAAAGTCATCTGAGTCCTGATAGAAACGTCGATAAGAGAGATATCAGTCCTATCAGACAGAGAAGACAGAGTCGATTAAGAAGGCAGTCCACGTCCATGGCTGGTCGGCCACCAAGGTACCTACATTTTATTGATTTTTTAAATGTATATAGTATGAACGAGATGCTTTGACATACTCTTGATCTGAGAAATTATTATCAACATTTCTATATACTCATTTTTTAATATTTTATTTTAAAACATTGTATACATTTATATTTTGTATTAAAATATTGTTACATAATTGATATTTTTTTATAATTATTTTTATAAATATATTTACAATACGTGCACATATAATATTTTTAGATATCTTATTATTTCGAATTATTTTTATCAAATGTGAAAAATTATAACGGAATTAATTTCTAATTAAAACGTTTTACTTTGTGAGATAAAATTGCGAGATAAAATTAATTTTAATCAATCAAAACAGAAATTCGAACAATTATTTCATGAAAGTTATAAATATGTTCAACGTCATGATAGCTATTACAATTCTGAATTTAGTTGTTAGACGAACTTTGTCTCACATTGAACTTTTTATTGCAGATCGCCGGACAGTTCTTCGTGTTCGTCCAGGGAACCCAGTCCTTGCGCCCGTGCACCCAATATCCACCATGCGCCGATAATACGACGACAATCCACCACGGAGGAGATCCTGATTGCGCGCGGTTTTCGACGACAGAGTACCACCGAAGAAATGATTCGATGCCGCAATTTTAGGCGACAGAGCTCTCAGAGCGACGACACGGTTTGTTTCTCTTGACAATTCGCAGCAATAAACTCCGTTTTGGGCTAAACGTATTAAAAAAGTAACCATTCGAATTTATTTCTATCGACAAAAAAAGTTTTATCAGATTGGCCAAGAATTTTTATAAAAATATCCAAGTTGGAAGATAACGAATAGATATTAAATAATTTCTTGTCCCTTTTTCATTATTTCAAACAAGAATTTTATAAGGTAAAATTATTCTTGAGAAGAAAAATACGCTTAAACAATATTCACATAATATTTTCTTCAAATATACTTCTTTTATCAAATATTTAAAAAAAACAAAAGAATTCTTTTCTCTAACAGAACACAAGAGAAATTCTTAATTTAAAAAAAATAAAAAGTTAAATTTTTAAAATATATTTAATTAACAACATTAATCTGATTATTGTTAAAAATTTGTGTATATTGTATATTTACAGGTTCAAAGATCTCGCGGACGAAGAAACAGCTCAGCTCAAATCACGGATGGCACTTTTGCGTCAATGACAGTTGAAACGTCCAGCACTTTATTTGACAGCAGCACCCAGACTGGTAAGTGATTGAAAAAAGAATTTTGCTGATCGATAACTTATTGCGCGCAGAGGGATCGCGTATTATTATTTTAAATTGCGGTGATTTTATAACGATGTGAATTCTCAAGATCCTACATTCCGTGTTGCATTGTAGGATCTATTTTTGAAATAAGAATCATTTTCATTTAATGATTCAGTTGCGCAAAAATAATATCACCGTGAAATCATAGGATACATTGCACACTTTAATTTTTATTTGTTTCAATATGTATAAATTTTGCTTTTTGTTTATTAGTCTTATATATTCATTATTCTATTTGATTCAACTGAAAAAATCTACATCTTTTTTATAATTTCATGTGAAGGATTAAATTTTGTCGTAATAAACAATATAATGAACAAGCTGCCTTGACGCATTATTGATCCGTCTCATTTAATGAGAATTTAAATCGGAACTTGTAAATAAATATGTATTATTTGCTAATAATGTTTGTAAATTTTGCTAATAATAAATTTAAAAATGATCGCCATCGTTACGTTGTTTAATCATGAATACTATTAATTTATACATGTTAGTTAATATTTATTTTCATAAAAAGTTGAAGCGATAAAAAAAATAATAAAAAATTAGAAATCCTTAAACTATTTGACGAAGAAGAGATATAAATAAAATCGTCTCTTTTTCGTGAAACATTTATAATCGGATTACGTCATGCTGCAGTAGTACGAATCAATGATATTTCTCAACAGTATCATATTTCACGCTGTCTGCGTCGTATGAAAAATTGTTTTGATATAACTGTTTTTTTTTTGTTCTTGAATACGAAAATTGTCAGCCTCCGTCTCCTAAAATTTATTTTCTATAACTAATTTTGCATATCTTTTTTTATAATTATAATTATGTGCATAATTACCTCGCGTATTATTACATTATATTTTATACATGTGTAATTGTACTCTCCGCGTTTTATTTTATTTCCCTTTTATTCTTAATTTTTTTCACTAATTTGTATTTTATTAATTTCATTTTCACACGTAACTGGAGCAATTATAAATGAGGTTTCTTCTTTCTTGTACGGAACCTTATATCCATTCACATTAGAAATTCACATAATCGTAGATACTGTCATTATTTTAAATGGTCTGCAAATGCGCATTCGCTATCAAGTGTTCTCCATCTCAAATGTTGCGCTAAACTCGCGCCCTTGTTGCTACGTCATGCGCGCTCGGACGCGGGGGTCGTGGATAACCGTCGTCGCGACGTCCGAGGACGCAGGCGTCATCGTGGCCGGTTTAGTTCCTGCGAAATAACACGGGGGTGCACGGCAGTCGGTAGGCTGGAAAACAGAAAACTAGCCCTTGCGAGACAGCCCTCGGCTAAAGACGAGCGTGCGTGTGTACACTCGTCGCGGCTCCGCTTCGTGCGCGAGGTGTTCCCGTCGATTTCTAGAGAGGAGCAGGGATAGCCGCGCTAGGACGCGTCTTGCATTGAGACGAAGATATCGAAAATATATTCGTTGAACTCAGGGACAAGTGTTTACCTCGCCGTCCCGAGGATCGACGATCGAATTCGAGCGGGGAGGGGGAAAAAAAAAACACGGATCGCTCCTGAGAAAGGGCCCTCCGCGATCGAACGGGCACGCTTAATCCCTCGTGTTTTAATTGAAGGTGCGCGGCAGCAAATCCTCTTGCCCATCCCACGTTCTTCTTCATCTGTTTACTTGCATCGAAGGATCGATCCTCGGGGCGATCAAATGGACAACGGGCTCGGTGACGAGCCACGCTGTCAGGAGGGTGCGCGGGTCTTCCTGCGGAAGGATGACACCGTCGAGTTTGCCCATTAGAGCGATGAAAACACGTTGATCGTGGGTGGTGGCCCTTCTTCGCGATCGGCACAGATCCGGATTTAACGACTGTTAAGATTTCCGCGTCGAACGAGAGGCGTTTTCTCGCGTGTACCGCATCCCCGCGAGTAACTGTCCGTCACCCCGTTCTTATCACTCGCGGAGCGCGACATCAGGTGTTTCCCCGGTGGCAGGACACAACCACTTGTGGCGGGGCCCGGCAATACTCGATATCAGCCCCATCAATCGAGCACGTCGGAAATCGGCGAATGCGCGGCACGCGTCGTCAGGGAGACAGGATTTAACTCACCCTATCATCGGCCGCCCTAAAAGGTCCTTCCGTGACCTTCGAGGCGACGCCGGACGTCTCCGGACGTCCTTGACACGTTATGTCGATCGTTCGATAGTCGCGCGCGCGATTGGTTAGTGTGCCGATTGTGTTTTCTCAGTGTAATGCGAAAGTCGTAAGTGATGGCGAGGAGGGCTCGTCCTGGCGCTCGAGGACTCTGTTGCTTTCCCCTCGTGACACCGGAGATTCTCACGAAAGTGACGATCCACAGGTATGATCCGATTCTACGAGAGCTATATATTTCTAATATAAAAGCCTTTTATTTCTTTATCGCGCATAACATAATACTCGTTGATATGAAAAAATTTTATATCCCGGATATATTTTATTTCAAGTGAAATCCGATATTCCATATGAAATATTGGATTGACAATATTTTTCTCGATAAGCATTGTAGTGTTCCTCGAACGATTTATTATTACGCTCGTTTTCTTAAGATTCAGTTTATGTCATGTTTAACGATTCATGTCCGCGAATATCATTGATCCGTACTACTGCGGCACAACCGTACAATACATTTTTCAAGCCCTATCTGATTTGTACGTATAACGCGATACGTTGCTGGTGTAATTATTGAGGCGTAATAAGACATCTTTCAAATACAGTATAAAGTGTTTCAAAATTCGCATCTATTATTAATTTAGAGATTTTCTTTTAGAGGGATAAACGGTTTCTTCGCGAGCTTTTAATACACTTTGTTTAATATAATTTATAATAAAAATTTAAGATTAGATAGATTGAAATGAGTCTTAAATTAATATCATATTTAAGAAAAAGGAAGAGAACAATTATATCGTAAATATAATATATATATATATTTTTTTTTGATAAAACAAGGTAATATAAAGATTTTAATATGACACTTAGAAATTTGATGGCCAACATCGCAATATTGTACAGCTCATAATATAAAATTTTCTCTTTATTTCACAGACAATAAAATAACGTAAAATAAAGTAAATGATATGTGTCATGCTAAACGTTTATGAAAAGTTAGGAGCGAAGCTTATCGCGTGTCATATCGCAATTTGTAACGTGTCGTGTTTCACGATGCTTGAGATTAATAAGTCAATACGAATTATATGTGTGAACTCATGGTTAGTCGCCAATTTAGATTACGAATGCTGACGCATCGCGTCCAAATGTTAAATCTTTCCAGACCTAATATATATTTATAATAACATATATCGGTTTCTACACGTCTCCTAAACGTATGTAATGCTTTACGTTTTGGAGTATAAAACATTTATGAACCATCATACGCTACCTGGGATACGCCAAGGCAATGTAATTTACTTCGATCTACTTAAAAGTTAATACGTTAATGCATATTATGCATACGCGTCCATTTTAGTATCCGTAATTAAAATCGCAAGTTTCTTAAGGTATGATATTCAGCCTTATTTTGCCGCATCGTACGACGATATTTAGAAAACAATCAATCACACTCATTCGTTGTTGTCTTTTTATGGATCGGTAATATAAACATTACAGAGAGCGAGAGCGAGAGAGAGAATTTAGTGCACCACGTTTACATTTCAAGCGGTAATTTAGCCGAGCTTACGATGTGTTTGAGAAGTTATGACGTGATATAATTGTGTCTCTCTCGGTGATATCGAAAACGATAAATATTTTCATTGCGAATTTTACGACAGATGTAATCAGCCGCACGGAGAAGCGTTCCTTGTTAAAGCGCTTTTATCGAGAGGCGTGTTTAATACGCGCCATCGAGAGAGAAGTTTTATCTTAAGTGTGTTTTGCGCATGTCGGAATCAATTACACAAATAATTCGTTGATGTTCTGCTGCGAGTTCTTACTTTTAATGTTCAAGCATCGTGAGATTAAAACGTTGATTCACTCTCGTAAACCGACCGGGTTTCATTCGCTAATTGATCCGTGGGCGGTTTTTATTTTCGCTCATTAACACGGGATTTTCATTAATGTGATTATTACAATCACGGCCGATTAATTATTTAAACGTGTAATTTTACATCGTACGAGTAGATTTTTACTTCGATACTATGCGGAATAAATTTCATCATTTTTGCAAATTTTGTTCCCCGATTGTTAGAGGAAACTTAAATTAATCGAAAGTCGTCACGACGTTTCTTATATTCCGTCCGATATATTAGAGATTCGAAACGTCGACAACTTTTACGTTATCTCGCATCTTGCCAGTAAGTTTGAAGAGGTTTCGCACGTCATTAGATCGGGAAAAAATATATGCAATTCGAGCAGACACTTTTAAAGAAGAGTTTGCTGTGATATATATCTATATATTTTATTAAAGAGAAATTAATTTTTTCCCGGTGAAAATGTAACGGAATGCCGAGAATCCACGGATGCATCATTTTGATAAGCACTTTTGAAACAAGCAATTCGATCGTATCCATTAGTAACAATTTAATTTACGAAATGTTGAATATTTTATCAATAATGAACGTATAACTACATCGAATCGGCTCTTTTTTTCGTACAGGTAAAATTAAGTATGTATGTTAATGCGTATATATTCGCAAGTATGCTTTTAAATGAGCCAATCAAACGGCACCCATCGACAATTTAATTAGAGACAATTATCGAATACGCTGAAATACGCAAAATGTAATAGAGCCACCACACCAGACTGTTACTGAATTAACTTCGTGTGTCTACCCGGAACATTTGCAATAACTCTGAATTAAATGTCCTGTGCAATAACCTAACATCAAGAAATATTTAAACTGCAGAAAAATATTTATCGGTTACTATATAAAGTAATTCACAAAAGACAAATTATATTTTATATTGCTCGTTGTGTGCCCGTAATTGTTTTCTTTTTACAGAAAACACAAATTCTCAGTATTAATATCAAAAAATATTTAAACTGCAAAAAAATATCTATCGGCTACTATATAAAATAATTCACAAAAGATAAATTATATTTTATTTGCTCGTTTGTCTGCCCGTAATTGTTTTCTTTTTACAGAAAACACAAATTCTCAGTATTTTATTCTGTTGTGTTTCGACTTCTACCGACTAGAGCAGTAATTAGAACTCATTACGTGCACCGCGCTTCGCGATATTTATCGATCTGCAGCTTATTACATTTTTCGTTATCTTCTTTCTGTGCAACACTGAAGTTTATCACCTCGGTAACTTTCAGCTTTGTGGTAGCTTTTTATTTTACCGCAGCGCTCTTAATTATGTTTTCCTTATCTTCGAGACTCGTCCAGCGCTCCCGTAATTTAGTGGATGCACATTTTAAGCGGTCAAGGAAGAGGGAGGGGGAGGGGGAGAAAGACTATGAACAAATTGTCCGTAATTTGTGCGCCACTGGCAAATGTAATTTTCCAGATCGGCCTGGTCTCTTCGTCGCGCGACTCTGCGTCCATTTCGAAATTGCTCCTGTGTGTTTTCACGTTCCCGTTAAAGAAGGGCTGCCGTTAAATAAGGTGAAAGCCCTGACTTTTATGTTGAGTACCTTCGCTCGTTCTTCGGTTCATCTCACTCTAGGCTTTTTCCTGTTGATGCATGCAGGACATTTACTTTCAACAATAGAGTTAAATTTGCTCCGGGTAGATATTTCTTAAGATAGAAAAAGGAATCCGTTATTAAATAATTTTCTTTATTAAAATATAAATGAAGCTATTTAATAAGAAAAATAATGAAATAACAATGAAAAATCCGCAGCAATGAAATAACCAGATATTAAACTTAATTTTGAATAGAAATCGAAAATTAATTTTTAAACATTCGTCCGCTCGTCATCTCATTTAATCTAAGATTTCTTTTTATTTAAGTTTATGCCGAGACGATATACAGTACAGTAGACATTTTTGTAAGCCATTCTCCCTCTTAAGCCATTTTGTTTTGAATAATACATTTGGCTGTATTAATTATCGATCTGTTTTATTCGAGATTACTTCTGCGTGTCCCGTTTAGATTTATCGAATTCCCCCGTGGTTTTATTCGCTAAATCTTTTCATTTCTACATTTTATTTCGGACATTGTTTTATGGTTTTATCATTGAAATACCGTGTAGCTTTTTCGTATTCTTATATCGCTCCCCTGGGATTATCCCTGCGAAACGGATAGGTATTAAAAGCCCTACCGGTTCGTCGTGTAGCTAAATAAAAAAAAAGTCGTTTCGGATGGTGGGTCGCTTCGTTTTCTTCGACCGCTTGTAAACGTGAAATGGAACACAATTGTTTCACGTCTCAGAGAGATTGAAGCGAGACGAAAGCGAAGGTGACGACGGGCGAAATAAGGGGAATTTGCCATGCGCTTCAAATGTTGAAATTGAATGGAACGTTCCGATCCGTATTATTCCACCCTCATTCGCCGTGTAACGCGGTCTAATGGGCCCTTAATCGAGAAATACATATTAATTGGCCGTAGCCGATGCCGCGGAAAAATTCCCGAGCTTATCGCATACCAGCCTCGAAAATTCTCCCAATCGCCCTTTACCCATTTTTCAGCTACGAAGGACGCTTTCATCGCGGCGAGCGCGAGTTAACAATGAGAGCAATAAATTTCTCTCGATACGCAATGTGTCGATAAAATGATAATAATGAGGATAAGAAGCAATTTCTTTTGTGATGTCGCACTATTGATACCCGAGTAATTGTGTCCCTGTGAATCTCCCATCATAAATCTGTAACGTAAGCGAAGTTTGTAAAACATTTATCACTCGAAAGAGTATTTTATGCATCGGCTATATGTGATACGATGTTCTAATATTCCGACCACTCATCACCGAAAATTATCGTCGTGCTATCGCAAACAGGGTTCATATTCATTGTTAATCATTTATATTGTGTTTTACTTGTTTCCGCATAATGGCTAAATAATCACTCGGTATTATATGTACAAATAATTAATTGATGGTTATAGCCGATAATTTGGGTTGGCCATTCTCTTATTAATAACAAATAAGAACGCAAAATGTGTCCGAATTGCGTGGACTGTGTAGGATGTCATCGGATGTGGGATCGAGATTAAAGGATAACAAACGAATCAAGTAACAAATCGATACGGTCGAGAAGACGCTTGGGGGGTGTTGGCAACCGTAAATTTCATCTCGGTATCAATTGTGCGTCGATCAATCTCGGCCGTTGCTCGGTCTCACTCCCGCGTGTGCGTTTATTAAGGATTCATTCGGCCTCTAATGCGCCTTGAAACTGCTCGCGCCAATTGCAAATTGCAAATTATTCGTTCATACGTATTGGCGCAAGGGGCGCGGCCTACTCGCGGATTAAAGAGGAATTCCGAGGAATTGGCTCACACGGGTGTAAATAATCGGCATTTTGCTCGCGACCGCGTGTATTGTAATTAAGGCCCGTCGCGCTCCTGCTCCGCAATTTATTCAAACGCTGCAAATCCGCACAGTTTAATTGGTAAATTGACACATGATGTGCAACGCTGAAATTACAATTTCCTCATTGTGTTTTCATGAAGCGCGTAAAAATTCTCTCTCTCTCTCTTTCTCTCTCTGGAAAAATTGTCCTTTCTGAAACTCCAATTTTTGAAATCTGAAATTTTATACGGTCATAAACCCGCGCGAGGTTTTCGCCTGCTACACCGGCCATTCTCGAAGTATGGACAGACTTGTGGTAGATTTATTATTTTGATAAAATATAAAAGAGAGAGAAAGAAAGAAAACGTGGACGGACGAGCGGTCTAATTCTTTCATCCGCGACGCGCGAACCGCGGAAGAATCCCAAGTGCAATAATTGCGCGAGATGTAATTATTATTTCCATCGGTGGCGACCGTTGGTAATCGCCGCCGGGAAACTCCCGGGAATTTCATTGGTTTCGATAAATTCTGCCGAGCGACCAGCCGAGGTCGCGCTCTCCGGTCATCAATTTTCAACGACAAGACCGCGTTCACTGCTAAGGCCGAATTTACGCGGTTCGCTCTTGGTGATCCTCCCGGGTAAATTGTCCCAAGTGAATGAATCGGAAGTGAACTATCGGCAAGCTCAAGTTCACCCAAAGTCCCTCGTTTTCGTTTGTAATTCAAAAGTTATTGGCGTCCTTTTGGAGAGAATTGATTCTATATATCTACAAAAGCATCTGTTACTATAATTAAATTTGAAATTCTTAAAATTAAAATTAATTTTGAAAATCTTAAAACCTGTGTACGCGCATCTAAATCATTTGATTATAAGAATTTCCGAATTTTTGCTTCGCCGAGTTAATAATAATTATTTTCCACGAGGATTTCATTCCGTGGTATGGAAAATTATTTTTGCAGAAACACTGAGCTAACTCTAAGATTTATTTGCCGTTTATTTCTAACGATTTATGTCGAATGACCATTGAGAATATACTGTATAAACTCGGCTTAATCGCGTCTAATGCGCACCATACATAACGAGTTTCCGCACACATCTTCCATATTGGAAAACTCTATAAATGATCCCCCATGTCAATATCATGCCGCCATGTGGTACGGATTTATAATCGGGGAAATTTGGTTTATATTGTCTGAAAGTTTGCGCTGTACTGCTCCTAAATTAATATCTCTCACCAATCCCCATCTCTTTGATTCCAATTGGGATGGGTATTTATTACAGTTCGCACATGTTATTTCATATCTGTTCTAAAAAATAATCTGGAAATATTTGAAGTTAAAAATACAAATTGAACCAAATATTTTTATAGCGCACATTTGTTTACATAAAACATAATAAAATACGTAGAATATGTTCCAGGTTTCAAGTTCCTCTAAATATCGAGCGGTTATAATGTAAAATATATTATGTAATATATATTAATGCCTTGACGTTGATATTTTGTTAGATAAAGATCGGCTCCTAATTGATCACACAATCTACAAATAAAAAGAAACGTGCGGGAAATCTGATACGTTCTGTATATTGGATTCTAATTGAATTTCCTGGACTGGTAAAGGTTAAAGCGTGTTAACTGCAGTTATATATAGCTTTCATTAATTATGTGTCTAAATGCTATTATTAAAATGTCGAATTGGTGCATGATAACATAGGGGCGACGAGCACAATTGCCTGAAATAATTATTTAATAATTCTACCTTTAATTTTACTTGCGAGATTTGTCTCTCGTTTTAAATGCGATAAATATAATAATATTTAATAATAAAATTAATGTTAATATTATATTTATATTAATATTAATATTATGTTAATATTAATATTCAAATTAATATTAGATAATGCGAAAAAAAGTATTTCGCTTTGATGTTTTCCGATTTTCATGGCGAACGTCATTGCCTAAAGGCGTTATCCTTCGGAACTATCAGATGCAATTGCATTACGCATTCGGCACGTGCGTGTAATTGCGTTTTACACGCGAATTAAGCGAGTCGCTTCCGCCGAGGCGACGAAACTCGCTCGCAGAGTTTGCTTCAAATCCGACTTTCTTCGTCGCAACGGATGTGACAAGTTTTATTTTCTCATTAACCACGACCGAACCCAGACTCTGTAAACTGACAACGACGGATAAACCGTCTGATCTAAGCACGTGGTGAAGACGAGGGTCAAAGCGTCAATAAAAGTTGTCGAGACAACGCGAGCATGCGTCTGATATTACATGCTCTTCATCTTTTCCTCGGGAATAAAGCTCGCAAATTTTTATTCGCGGCTGATGCTTTCATAGGAAGGGCATCGTATGCGCGCGAGATTGCATTTGTCGGCTGAAACGGGAGTAACAGGACAACAACGTGGAATTAATTAATTAGGAGTGGCGAGAGAGATGCAATCTAACGCTCACAAAAGTTTCACTGGTAGTCGTGAGATATAACATGGATGATTGTCGCGAAAGTTCATCATGAGAGAATTAAGATGAGATTATGATAAAAATTCAATCCAAAATACGATAAATATTTCCTTAAAAACTCACGACGTTCCTTTTTTAATTGTAGAAGCACAAGCTTGCATAAATCTTTGCTAATTTCTCTGAAATCAAACTACTTCCTTTATGTCGCAAAATATACTTACGTTAATTGCAGAAAACGGATTACGTTCCTGAGATATCCTTTGCTTTCCCATATCTTCAGTTTTATGCAGGGAAAAATGCGTTACAATTATCTATCATGAGTAACAAGCGCCACGGAATCAAATGAGATTAAAACATTTAATATACAGGAATTAAGTGCAGAATTAAAAATTATATTCAGATGCTTGAAATCCTTTTCTTATTCTGCTTCTGTTTAAGTGTAATTTGAAAAAAAAATAAATAAATAGAAATGAAACACGCACCATGTAGAAGCTACAGCTTTTTATTTAATGGAACGAATCCAAAAATTCGAAGCTCCGCGCTGTTAAATCGAGTCCGCCGTTAACGTGTTAAAGTACTGATAAAGGCTGCGTCAATATCACCGCGTTCGTGCGTGCACGCTATTACTTTCCTTCGTTACTAAACCCTGCCTGGAATAACAAACACGCAACTCCAAAGTAATACTTCCGGTACAATGGCTACTAAAGTTTTATTTCATTCGCGCCTCTCTAACATCATCATTCTTATTTACTTTGTTCAATGTTTTTCAACTTTCGGACCGGTACCTCGTCAGTGTCGCGATTGGAAAGAGAGGCAGTCATATTACAACTTTTCTGTGAAAAAAAAACGTTGATTACATGTTCTATATTCTATGTATCTTGACATTTTCCTGATATTCCATTACGTCGCGTAATGAATGTATAAATAAGAACACGGTTATCTTGGACGTAGCATAATCATCGTAGGCGACGGGGTTAAAAAGACCATCGCGGCACGTATAGAATAGTAGGAGACTCCTTCGTCGCCTTCTACTTTTTTCCGAATCTTTGCTTCAGATCAAGGTAAAGCGCATGTTTTATCTCAGTGGTAGACGCTCGTTAGAATTTGACCTAGCGCTTGCATATTTTAGACGAGATTTGCATCGCGCCACGTTTCCAGATAAAAAACGAAACCTGAAGAGGTATGTACACAGCACGTTACCGCGACCGCGGGGGTGTTGAAATATATATCGTCACATATAAACTGCGGGGTTAATCGACGTTTCCCGCAGTTTCGTTTGCGGCCATACGCAATTTTATTTCGTCGATCCGAGTTACAATACGGGTATTTTTGCTTCACGGTTTTATTTTTTCGTGAATTTATTTTTCTCATCGTTTTAGCCTTCCAACAAATTTTCAATTTTTACTTTCGCCAAAAATCATGTGGTGGTATGAAGTATTTTTCAGTGATACTAGAATATATGCGAAAAAGGATGTTAAAGCTTTTTTATGCTTACTTACGCTTAATACGCGATGACTGACGGTGTCGCGTCAAATTTTATTTACAATCAAAAAGGATTATGCAAAGCACACAATTTATTTTGATTCCTAAAATGCAGCAGAGAGAAAGGGAGTAGCTTAAAGTATATGAAGTTCGCATGTAAAGTATATTAGATGGCGTAAATCGAGGGTAGAAAGAATATAATGCGTTGGTTGAAGCAATATACCATCCAGCGTAATCTTATATCGTATCACGTGCTACAGTTGCGCCACGAATAATTTCGTTCGTCATCTGGATATTTTGCACGAAATATATTGCGGTCCGTGAAAACTTGTAACGAGATTGCCGCGACGTAGCTACTTTATATTTCAAATTCATCGGCGCCTTCTAAACTTTTCTTGACAGTACGTAAATATTAATAATCTATTCATTACGATTCCGTTTCCTTCGAAATACGAAGTCGTATTATTTGATAAAGTCAATTTTGGAAATCAGTTTTGCTGGAAACATTTTATAAAACTTTTTACGTGCCGAAGTTTGCATATGTTTCCTTTTCTTGTATATTATTTCAATTGAAAAATGATTAAAGTTGCAAAAATAAAATATTAAACTTTAAAATTGTTGTATCGTCGCAATTAAAATATATTTGCATATGAAAATGACATTACATGGTAATTGTATTTACTTGCGAAATAGTAATATTTTACAAATTTTGAGACGAATAAGCAATTGCTTCTATTCTATGTATAACATATTATATTTATAGAATATTATTATATCATATTATTATTACATTTGGAATTATGCAAAACGCTGCTCCAATTAAAATTACATTAAATGTGATTTTTAATACATATGAGTTTCTCGTTTAATTTAAAACAAACATCTTGTGTGTGTGTAGGAAGCCATTACAATTTTAACTCATCAAATTTCAATTATCGGGAACGAGTTCGCCATTTTCTATTCAAGATATACGTCGTCGTCGTTAAAACGTAATAATAATCACATTATATATAACTTTCTAACAACCCAAGTTAAACAACGCAACTCAAGTCGACATATCTATGCTTCGTATGCGGGAAGAGACGGTATCATGTACAGAATGTTTCCCGAGTTTCTACTGTAACCTTTGAATTGATTTGAACGATTCTGAAGCATCGGAATGATACTCTTGAACAATTTTGAATAAAAACATTATACGAATATTGATATCCACTTCTGCATCTGCTTTTATAAATTAACATTTATAAATTAATTATCTTTTAATTACGTATTATAAATAATTTCTTCTTTTACGACACATTTATTTTAAGACAATGAGTAAAGGAGAAAAAAAAATTTTTTTTAAATTTTTTATCACGTTTCCTCCGTATTTCATCGTATTACTTTTTTATTATGTTACAATCTTAAGATCAAGTCTGTAACTTTGCCGAGTACAGAATTAAGACTGGGAACCTCGTTCATTAAATATTTCCAACTCGGAACAACTCCATTAGTTCCGTAGACACGAAATAGAGCATGCATGTGTGGGCCTCCATTGACATGGATGTGCGTGCGTGCATGCGTGCAATTAGTACATATCGTTGCGGTCACGAACGCCCCGGCCGTCCTGCTTCCTGGCGAGACCGGCGTGGCGCCGTGACGCCCGCTTTTCTCTCGATATCAAAATTCCATGCCTGGCATGCGCTGGAATTCTTTACGGCCTCTGGTGTGCCGTGGTGTGGTGTGGTGTCACGAGAGCGCCGACCACACCCCAGCTTAGCTCGACACGACCTCGCGGAAGGGTAGTTAAGTAAGGACACGAGAAAACGAGCGGGGGAGGGGCGGGGGTGTCGGGAAACACGGAGGTAGAAAAATAGTGTAAATGGAACGGGATGATGCGCAAGTTCTTCCGAACAGTCGGGGAGGTTTTAATAGCGATAATGAGAAAGAGGGTATTACGCGACGCGTGGGAGATGCTTGTACAATACAGTGAGGGATGCGAAAGCGAGGAAAAAAATCCACGTGACCATAAAGAGAAACGTTTATCTCTTTAATTACTGTAAAAATGATTTATTTACGCTGTATGTTTACACTTTCCTTGCGAAACGTGGCATAAATGCGCGCACCCTAGAATTTTTAACCGGATACCGGGGATTTAACTTGTGGCGGACATTCCGAGTTTCATAAGAAATATTAATTTATTAATTATAATTTTAAATTAATATTAATTTATTAATCATTTAAAGATTATTAAAGTTTTACCTTTTTAAAGACCTTACTCCTTTCGTTTTGACATCTATCGCTGCAAATATCTGTCTCTCACATATTATGCGACATCTTTTAGAGACTGAACTCCATCTCTGTACTTATTGTTTCAAGAACCATCGCCGTTGTACGACAACAACCACTACCACGAGGAGTGCCTAAAATGTAACAGCTGCGGCCTGAATCTTACGGGACCCAATCAAAAGCGGGCGAGACGGTGAGTAAGATAGAATCGCGTTCTCGGTGCGGTTTACGCTTCCGGCGAACTCGTAAAACGATATTATCCTTAATCCGTATTGTCGTAAGCCGTGCTACATTAGCGTGGGGAGGCACGCCTCTTCTCCTTTTATTATCATACTCGTTTTATTACATTTCCATTTCGAGACTTCTAACGCGATTATGATGATACGGTCGGTTAATTCGATCGTTTTCCAAGAATACCTTGGAAGAAATGCTAATTTCTCAAAAATCTCGAGCTACAGTCTTTCTTTTTTAAGATATCATTTCGACTTTGCACTGCTTACAGTGTTTGCACTCTGCACGAAACTCCATTATCTTTATATCGCTTCATAGGGTGCAGAAAGGTAATGCATGCCCCGGAAATTGCCAGAAAAATGCTTAGTCACAAATTGCAATTTCATCATCCGGGTTATCATTTATTATTTTCCTCGTCGATTTATTATTTTTTATTACTCCCGACCTGATTTCACGCAATCTGCATTCAGCCGCATGCAAAATGGAGCCCGCGTCCGACGAATGAATACGCTTCACATTTTGTATCTGAAAGTGCTATTATTTAGGATAACGGTAAATCATACAGTCAGGCGCGCCAAGTTTTATTGTTGACGACTATAATATCGGCCGCGTGCGGGTATTGCGCGCGAGAAATAATTTTTATTCACAATTTAACACTGTTTGCCGGAGGGAAATGTAAATAACTATAAGGCATTCAACAGGATTATATCCATGCTGTTTGCCCGATGCTATTACCGTCGACCCCTTTTTCATATTTTAAAAACCACGCCGACGCTTATGAAACGAGATCTTTGGCACGGGCGGTCCCATGACGCTGAATTCTCAAGATATTTCAGTCTTGAAGATCGAGTAGCGAATACTCCAGATATACATGATGAGGTAGATGCGAAACGCTGTTTGGCCCGTATCTCACAGACGCCTAAAATAATATAATCGTAACCGCTAAATAAGTGTAAACCGCTTGATATAATTTTTTTTAAAGTAAGAAACATAATTTTTTCGCTAACGACCTATTCGTCATCTCAAATACAATTTTCGTAACTTTTAAAATGTATTACGTAACACGTTTTGCAATTCGCGCAGTAATCCGCGGACGGAATAAAGTAGGAGAACTGTAACACACGTCCTTTTGTACAGCGTGAGAAAGTCAGTCAGTCGTGGAGGAGTCAGTCGCGCAGCTGCGCTTTTGTAACGGCATCGCCGCATGCAAACGGAGATTCCGTTCGCGATTTAGCACTTTGTCCGCGAGAAAGGCGTCAATAGATCGGCGACAGTGGAAAAGGCGCTTTTTTTCGCCGTCCGCGCGTCACGTCGCCGTCCGACTTCTACTACCTTTCCCGACGGGGCGGGCGACGACGTGGAAATTCCGCGTCCGCGAAACACGGGGGACGGACAACGTCGGGAAGACAAAGCGCGAAATCAAGCGTCCGTCGCCGGCAAATTCGATCCCGGCGATTAATTCGATTGGAAATTCCACGAAATTGCGACGCGCCCCTCGCGGAAAATTATCCCGCGTTTTGTCAGTAGTCACGCGACGCTTTGGGCCGGCGCGGCCCGGTCGGGGAATGCCGCCTCCGCGCGCGCGAGGAATATCGCGCTCTCGCACGCTCGTGCATCCGATCGAATTTACATGGCCGATGAGATTCGGTCTCGAAATGAATGCCCCGGCTATCTATCGCGTTTGCCATTCGAGAACGTTTTCGTCACGTATGGGGGATCATCGCGGGGGCTCAGTCGATCGGAAAGCCGTTCCCGTTCCCCCGTCGCGCGTCGCTCGATCACGCGAGTCACGTGCGACGTGCAGTTGAATCGGCGGATTTTAACGTGGCCTCTCCCGCGGATAAAAGGACGAGCGCGCGCGATCCTTCCATATCGGCTCGCCCGATTCAGAAGCCCATTTGCGATTCAACGTACGTTACGACGGGCGTTATCGCGCGCCGGGGCTGCCGCGCGTTGAAAACCCCCGCCGTCACAGTGCGTCATAATGTCATCCCCCTCGACAAGCTTTCTCCGGGCCGAGAGAGCGAGGGATTATCGAAAAATATTTTTTATTATTCTCCGTCGCGCGCGCGGACCGCGGCAGGGACCCCCGTGGAACGAACGCGGCGCGCGGGATCCTGTCAGATGCAGGCCGAATTGGAACGGACACTTTAATGTAACGTTATGCGATTACCGGCCGTTTTACAACCTTTACGCAAGTCGCTAATGCGTCACTATTATGAGGCCGCCGCCTGTCGCCGCAGGGAATATAAATAGAGACGTCATGTGAAGCCTAGGAAATAATATTTTCTATGATATGTGTCCGTGGCAGTCGCTCTTATCGTACAAAATATCGACGAATATTAACGAGTGTAAGTGTGCACTGAGAAATTTACTTGCAACTTTCTGTACCTATAAAGTGGTATTTTTCGAAAGTAAATCAATATCCTTCCGTCTTTCTCCGTAAATTTTACGCAAAGTGTGAAAGAAGAAATATTTATTGCTGTAGTATTTTTTAACTTTACTTATTATTGTAATATTATAATCTTCAGACAAATGTGTGATAAAGAGTACAATTCTCTCTGCAATTTTATGATGCACGCTGGAAATCAAATAAATTTCGAAGAATGTGTTCTTTTAGGGATCACATGACGGCTTCTAGCGAATCTCGGCATAATCCATGATTTTAATTGATATCGCGTAAACCCGCGCGATAAAAGCGAACGATAAAAGAGATAAGCGAATGACGTGTTCCAATAACAGCCGCCGTCGGGACGCCACAACGGATTCACGTTTTATCAAGCGATCTGAACTCTCATGAAACTTCGTTCCTCTTGATTGTTTTCATCCGTGATAAGACTCGTTTGAGTTCGCGAGTTTTATTACGTTGGAATGAAATGCGTCAATCGGAGAGATTTTTTTTCATTCTGACATAATCAAATCCATCTACTCAATTATTTTCTTACAAGTACGTTGAGCTTTTACTGCGAATATTGATTCAATTGTTTGTCTTCACGATTGACAAGATTAAAATTCGATAAGACTACACGATAAAAGAAAATATTGTCGCACTACCGAAATGAAAATATCGCAATTATTGTTATATTCTCGCTCGCCATGAGATCCGCTTGTAATTTCATATTTTTATTTATTAAAATTAGGAAAACGATGTTACTTGCCGTTGTTCATTCCGATGCTCCAAACGCGTCTTCATAGACGCCTTTTTCCAATTCTCGGATGAGAAGCAGCCGTGTAAAGTACCGCTCGTTTACAACGGATGATTTCAAGGAGTGTTCTGCATTGCAGATTCAAGAACCAGATACTTTGCGATCTGCACTTTGCCGACGTGGCGCTGATGGAGTGCTCGGACTTCATGCAGCAGTTGCGCAGCTTCAAACCACAAAGTTTAGGCTGTGCAGTTGCGAGAAGAAAGTCGTCGACCACCCTGATCTTCCCGTTGCCACCTCAGGCGTGCTCCGGTAAGTACCGTAATCGTGGCCGACTGGATCGTTCATTCTTCCCGTTTCTTATCGTCGTGCTGGATTTTCGCAAACGTGCCCGGTCCCACCGACTTTTGGAAGAGTGCATATGTATGAGATGAAGCTACAGGTGGTTTCGCCTGTCTTGGATTACGCACGATTATATGTGCGAAGTTACTTTGTCACATCGGATTCGAATAGTCTAATGTAAGTCTCGCGGTAAAAATGTGACGAACCAGAGGTAGGAATTGTGAAAGGAGAAATAATAACCGTCGCGTTTCTCCAGTTTGTATTCAATTGCATTGCATTGGATTAGGTCATCGCGTGTGTGAGATAATTTGAAAGCAAATTAGATTGCGAGCGTTGATGTAATCTTCAAGTATCAATTTGCGATTTCAAGTTATTGAAATAATTTTCGCATAAATTTTTCATGTTTGTAACATTTATTCCGAATATTTATTCCGAAATAAATAAATAAATATTGATATATTCGGTTGGACAAAGTCTTATGTCTAATAATAATTTTTATGAATTTTATATATATATATAAAATATAAATATAAATATATATAAATAAATATAATTTTATAATGTCTTTATGCCTTTGAACGTGCCGACCATTATTCGGCCTTTAAAAGCATAAAGAAGAAGTACATAAAATTTATAAAAATTATTATTAGACGTGAAATCTCGAATGAAAATGTCAATATTTATTTATGTCACATAACGCAGTCGATATTAAAACATTAATCCGTTAAGAAATCTGTTCCTTTGATGTACAATTCCTTTTGTTTTGCAACTGAAGAAATTCCACAATTTCCTGAAGAAGGTCGGGGCAACCGTAACTACTGGCGCCGTGTCGAAATTCGGGTTTCCACTGAGATATGGATGGCCATTACAGGCGAACAAAGAGCCCGGCAATTAGGTCGATTCGCACCGACGGAGAAGCCGTGAGAAGAGGAGGGCACCGCGAGCGGTTCACTCTAAGTTCGAATACCAAGCCCTGTTTGCAAACAGCTTGGTGTTCTACCTTACAGTGAATCGACTGCGGTATCGTCGACAGCCGCGCACCGGCAGAAGGAGCAGCGGGGCAGAAAGGAAAACGAAGATTGATAAAACGGGGCGACAGAGCGCGCGGGGGCGGAGAAGAAGAAACATATTACCGGAGAGATACGTACTTAAGTAGTGGACGTGAGTCCGGCGCTGTGGAAGGAAGATCTCTTCAAAGTTCTCCGCATTCTGGGTTTCTACCTCACGGTCGATTCGTCCTCGAGGCACTATTTTGTCGGATAAGATTCCTTTCTAATGATTTTCAGGCGGAGTGCGCTTGTCTTTAGATACTATTTGTTCTGTTCGATTCTCTCGCTCTCCATTTCGCCCGATTCCCTTTCTCTCTCTCTCTCTCTCTCTCTCTCTCTCTCTCTCTCTCATCTCGCTCTCTTTGTTCCACTAATTTCTAAACAAACCTTCTCCCGCCCTGAGGATGATCCGACCGTATCTGCGAAGAACAAAGACACCATCGGCGCCATCGCCTACCAATTTGCTCCGCCGAGAAGAGCGCTAGTCGAACGGGTTTAATTAACGTTAATCTCGCTTTGAGCGAAATTGCCCAATCGACGTCCGCGCGCTTCATGATGAAAACGTTGAGGATTATTGCATTTACGTACAACATGTACCACGACAATGTAATAACTTTTACGCTATGATATTACTCAGTGATTATATTCTTTAATGATTTCTCGTTTCATCTGCAAAACTTCATCTTTTCAAAGGCACAATCGAAATAGCTCACAGAATTCCGGCAAGTACGGCTCGTTATGTAATGATCCTGTGCTCGTGCTGCACTATTAAATTTGCAATTTTACTTTATTTGAATCATTTTTAACCATTCCTTATAGGTCGCCATTATTTCTATTCAATATGTCACTAATTTAATTAAAACGGTGAAATTAAATAATAACATGTCAATCACATATTTTGTGTAAAAGTAACAATTTCGATACATATAGCAGTTGAAAAATAACAAAACATTAAATTTAATTTCCAAAACCAATTACATTATTTGAAAACATTATTTTTATTTGACTTTTAAGGAATTGGTTTAAATTTGATCCTTTAATATTTAATCGCGTAAAGATTTACTGTGATTGTGTTTTCTTTTCCTAGAGATTTATTTTGTTCATTACTATTCATTCTGGAAAATAAAATCCATAAGTGAATTGGGAATAGACGTGAGTTGAAAATAAATTTCCCCGTAGACGAGTTCTGTCAAGAGTTCCCGCACAACCTGATACCAACGCCCGGCTACTGGATCGAATGCTCGCGGCAACAGATCACGTCAGACACAATCTGGGACGAAAGTGAGAGCGAACACGACGCTACCGATCCCGAACAGGTGGAGGGACAGAGCGCGGAGGAGCGTCCGTCCCTGCTGAAGCGGCAGGATAAGAGCTCCTGCCTGTATGAAGCGGAAAATGAAGGCGACACGGACGATCCGCCTCGAAAGAAGACCACCATCGAGGAGCAATGGGAAAAGAATCAGGGTTTCGAGCTCACCTCCGTCGAACAGGAGACCTACGAGAAATATTTCTACGGCTCGGAGCATTGGAATTACTTTACCAACGATGAGGACTTGGGACCGGTGATACTCAGCATCAAACAAGAGACGCTCAATAATCGCGATCAGTTCAGGATTTTGGTCAGAGCCATCAGTTACACGGTCCACGGCCTTATTCCCGCCAGCTGCGTCTTTGCTGACCGGTAATTTCCGAATCATACTTTAGTCTCGCGTACATATAATACATCGTATTTAGAAATATTTTTTGTTAATTTTGGTATTAATTCTTAAGACTTTTTAAGAATTTCACGTCAAGATTAGATAAATTATTATTATTGTATTTAGATGTTACTAAAATAATAAAAGTTGTGATAAAATTCGTTATTGATCACGTATGCGGTAGAATTTTAATTGAAATATAAACTAGAATAGTACTGGAAATTTATTCTAGTAGTCAAATACATTCAACAAGTTAAAAATGTTAATTGAATGCATACTACAATCAAATATCTCCTCGAGGATACATGAAACATGGCAGATTCTCTTTGCAGATATAATCGAGAAGAAGTGGTGCGTAGCCTCGGCAAGGAGGTGAACATCAATCCGCCGTTAACCCTGGGCCAATTGCCAGATACGCCCGAAGAACTTTTGAAGCTCGATCAAGTTTTTATCAAGTCTGAGCTGAAGGTGGGGATGATTTATGTTCAGGAAGGTCAGTACAGCGAAGAGGAGATACTCGATAACAACGACAACTCGCAGCTCTTCGAAGAGTTTCTCCACATTCTCGGGGAGAAGGTCAGGCTAAAGGGATTTGACAAGTACAAAGGTGGTCTCGACACCGTACACGATTTGACGGGCCTACATTCTGTCTACACCAATTGGAGGGGCATCGAGATAATGTTCCACGTGTCCACCTTATTGCCTTACGAGAAACACGATCCTCAAAAAGTGAGTTATCCGTTCGCACTGTTGTTTTCACTGTTGATACTTTTTTTGGTGAAATTTTCCGTTTGACGCGATAGAAAAATTTAAAATGATAAAACGTGCCGATTTAATTGAAAAATCTTCTCTCCTCGCTCGCGTAGCTTCAGAGAAAAAGGCACATTGGCAACGATATAGTGTGCGTCGTATTTTTGGAAGCCGACAACACGAGCTTCAGTCCAGCTTGCATCAAGTCGCACTTTTTGCACACATTTATCTTGGTGCGAGTGAGTCCACGGATAAAGCGGAAAATCACGAGATACGAGGTGTCCGTAGTTACAAGGGACGAAGTTGGGGCCTACAAACCGTATCTATGGGAACAAAGTGTCTTCGAAAAAGGTATTATTATATTTTCATATTAAAAAAGAAATTAGCATGACTAAGGGAAATTTTAATTTAATCGATTTAAAACAGAATTTATAAAAAGTTATCGCGGAGAAAGTTATACATTTTTCTCATCACGGCGGATATTAATTTATTTAACGTTTAATCATTGGCATTACGGATGCATTAAATGACAATATAATTATATAATTTGCATAATAATGTATATATAACCTTTATTGTAAATCTATATGGTTTGCGATAAAGTTTAATAAATTACTTTGTTGATTTTCGCTTTGACATTATGCTACAATTATTAAGCTGCTAATTATAAAAATAATAGCAATGTAAATGGTAAGATTAAATTGGCTCGCTATCTCAGGATATCGTATCAATTTAAAATCTCTCCTATATTGAATTTATCTATCGAATTGAATTCTCGGGCGCAACAGGTCAGATGTTCCGAGAATGGCTGTTAACGAAAATCGTGAATGGCGAAAGGGCGAGTTATTCTGCGCCGAAATTCGCGAGGATGCAGGAACGGACGAGAAGTCAAATGTTGGAGGATATCGTGGCGAATCTCGCTAATCACGCGGAAACCGGCCAGATTCCGAAACCATACAGGTGAGACGCAATCATAATAAAATACTAATCAAAAACTAAAATGACTGTATATATAAAGTAGCGATTTGAAAATACTTTACATTAAATTTATATATTTCGTACAAAGTTTTTGAAAACGGTATTTCTTGTATATTTTATAACAATATCTTATACAAAGTATTTTTTTACATTAAAATGTATTTTTAATAAATAATCAATTTAAGCAATTCTAAATGTGATTTGTCAATTACATAATTGATCAAAAAATATTTGATTAAATAATTGCTTGATTAGTACGATTAAATTTACGATGAATGATTCTTAGACGAGGTTCTTGGCGACCAATTGGACATATGAGACCGTCTTCACCATTATTGGATTCGGTGCGAGATCAGTTCGAAGATTATGATCAACTTGCGAAGGACTTTACCAGGGTGTTCCTCAATAATTCAGCGAACATAACTCTAAATACCAGTCTTTTCGACGTGTCTTTCCTCGTGCCGGGACAACAGAAACAAAAAGTCCGATTCATCGGCGTTAGGGCGATTCTAGCAGTAAGAAGCAGGTAACAAATATTTTTTCTTCTTCGAAGATTACGAGTATGGCATTTGTTTATTTCGTAATCAAACAAAATAAAATTAAAAACACGATACATATAATTTTTGCGAAAATATAAAATTTAATATCTAACAAACTCAAATTATTGTCCTTGATTATATCTGTCTAGTACAGCAAGATTTTCAATAATTTATTGGCCAGAAACGATATTTTTTCGATTCATTAATTTATAATTTAATTAAACAAGTATTTTCTAATTAGCTTAACGTTTCACAGATCGAAGCATAAAATAAACAAGAGAATTTTAAATAAAGAAATGAATTAGATCAGTTAATGAATAATATAAAAGACATATATGTTGAGTAGAAGAAAAAATTAATTGAACATAAAAACATTCGTTTGTGTTTTAACGTTCAATGCGATATGAAAATTTATCCATATGCATTTATCTTTATAGAGTATTTATCTTTATAGAGTATTTCAAGAAATGCTATATGGAATTCAAGCGGGTTTCGGAAGCCCACAAGTACCGGTTGCTGAGTTGCTCGCAAGACCGGCGCCGACATTGCTTAGCCCGCAGAAGCCGAAGAGCTCGAATTTCCTACAAGTTCCCGATATGGAGAGTCCTAGGTGCGTTTGAATAATCATGAATGTTGTCGTTAGCCCGTTATCTGTCTGTTAGTCTCATGAATCCACTAGTTCGGAATCGTTGATATTGACGTTCGCTCGTTAAAGCGGTGGACTGCGTCATTTACGAAAAACTGGTAAGCTTCGAAAGTTAAAAAACGAATTGAGAATAATGTTAAGCAAATTCACAAAATATGATTGCGAAATTGATTGGCGATTTATGAGCGTTCGCTTAAAACGTCGGCCTCGTTGGAGTCTCACAATCAATCAGAGACCGAGCAAGAATGTGGATCATGCGAAATCTTACGTGAGATAGAAATTGGATTTCTCTAATGAGAATAAATTGAAAATGTTGAACGGTGAGACTAATGCCTGCGATATTTTCAATGTCGAATGTTTCTTCTTATATCTATATAGTTACTTGATCGTAATATATGTATTTTTTCACGGCACATCCATGTCTCCTATCCTCATGGCACCGCATGATTATCTCGTAATTTTTTTATTTATTATTATTATTATATGTAATGCAAAAATTGCAAATTTAATGAAACCATGTATTGGACTTTGTGTAGCATGCTCTTCTCTGAGAGGCACTTGCAATATACTGTCGATTTACGTGGCGAATTCGCCTCGCTTCAATCGCCGAAGAAAAAATGACAATTCTTGTTCGAAATTCCACGAATGAAGTCTGCCATGTGCTCGTCAGTATTTTTCTGAGACGTTCCTTTTCTCTTACAATCTGTATCTGATAACAGAAAGAAAGTGTACATTATAATTTGTTATATATTCTTTTCTCACTCGTTTCCGTTGGTATGGTTCCTTTTGTTTACTTTTATTGTGGTATTAATAATTCTGTATTAGTGTAATTCGCCGTTGTTCCTTTTATATATATTCTAAATTTCACATAATAATCGTCAACTGTATTGAGTAAATTGACAAGAAATTTCTATATCGCTGCTATGGATTCGATGAATCATGCGCACAAATTGTTTCGATCCTTCGCACGTTGTCAAGTACAAATTGTTAATTTCGAGAGTGAGCTTTCGTCGTTGTTGTTTTTCATTTCGTGAAAATTTATATTCGATATTTGCCCCTTCCAATTCTACTCAGTTCTCCCTTGAACCTGAAATTATCCTTGTCTCTGCGTGAAATGCCCGTAAATCCCGTCTCCATACCTTGAGGTGCCGCTCCGCGGTTTCTGTGAGATACTGGTTCTGATGTGTTTAGGCCCAAAAGTGTCCCTTCGTCGCCGATGGTGAAACGAGCCTTCTCTCGACTGGGTACGATCACGGCAGGATGGGGAAGGAGCATTAGAAAGCATGGCAGCACTCTGCAGAACGATGACCGAAAGCGATGGGCCAGCTCGACGGATTGCAGTAGTACGTATCACAATTCTTACGACGAAAAGGACCAATTTATCTCACGTATCAGATACTTTTTAATTTTATTCAAGTATAAAGGGAAATTTTAAACTCGTAGGTAAATATATCGTATAAGAGATAACAATAGTAATCCTAATAATGGCATGTGAAAATGTATTCGCACTATAATGTTGCGCTCTTTTACGATTGAGTGGAAGGATAGAACTTAAACATCATTTTTTACAGATAAGGAAGCGAAGGATAAGGATAAGTCCCAATCATTGGCAGTGCCGCGACTCAGCGTTTGCGCGGACGCGCAGAAAGTAGATAGAGCCAAACTAGCACAGACCGAGGTGAGCGAGACATCGACAATTAACAATTAATAATTATTTTGGTACTGAGAAAAACGATTAAAAAGGATCTTTAGAAGATTCACGTTATCGTGCAAAATTAAATTTTACTGAGAAATACATAATCAATTTATTAATTATATTAAAGTTATGTTAAATGGTTAATAATATTTTGTAATATATTCTATAAGATTAAATGTTCCCATTATTGTTCCCTAAAATAAGTTTTAATATCTAAAATGTTTATTTCACCTTTATAACCAGTGATTAATATTAAATAACCGCTATAAATTAATATTCTAAGAAATATTATAGATAAAAAAAATCTTGGAGCCGTAATTTGCTATGATTGTTGTTTCGACCCTCCAAAAATAAACATAAAATATTTTCAGTTTGACATCATCGAGTTCGATCCAGAGACTTTCCGAATTCTGCTGGACTACCTGCACACCGGGTCTTGTCCGCTGACGTGCAGCAACATACCTGGTCTGATATGCGCCGCGGAGCACTACGACCTGCCGGAACTTCTTCAGGCTTGCTTCCATCACGCCAAGCAGTTCCTCCGAGTCGAGATCGTCTGCGTGATGTTGTGCGCCCTCGAGAATTATTACTGGCGTTACACGTCCGCCTCGGAATTAGTCAACATGATCCTCGCATTCATCGAGACGCGGGCCGAATTGCTCTTTAATCACCCGGACTTTGTCACCCTGAGCGAATCGATGGTGCAGATGATCATGTGCCGCGGCCTCGAACTGCCGGAAGTCAAGAAGTTCGAGGCGATGCTGAACTGGGCGAAGCACAGAATCAAAACCAAATCGACCAAGATCGATGCTAAGGTGGAGTTCAAGTGTATCATGGACAGACTCAGCAGGGACCTCAAGTTACACAAGATAACACCCCAAGAACTAATAAGGGTAAATATTAAAAGAAAAATATATAATATTAAAGGATAAAAAAATAGCAATTAGTTTAATTAAGTTTAATTAAGTAAATAACTAAAAATCATATGGCACGATTAACTCTTAGCGTGAAATAGATGTTAGAAATTACTTTTCTCGTTATTCTAAATATAGAAAGAGTTGCTTCTCGCCTTTCCAGATTGTATTACCATCGAAAGTTATAAAGAACGAGAGGATCCTCGAGACTCTGATGTTCCAAGCGAATTCAGGCATATACAGAAACATCGACAGCTGTTTGGAGGCGTACCAGAGGAATCTGCAGGATCAAGAAAGTTTTGATTGCGGTCTATGAAAGTTAACAAACACGCGAAAGGTGCCGCAGGGACGAAGTGTACCTGAAAAGCGTGTATCGATAAAGGAACCATAAATTTCTCGATGATGGGAAAAAATTTTTTTTTTGTGATATCGCGGCACCGATATCGTGTTAATATTATATGCGAATAATCGAAATCCTTTTGCGGCGATGACTTGTAAGAGTATTACGACTGCGATACGTCGATAATTACACTGCGAGGTTTGACATGAATTATGAGAGATTTCTCCGATATTACACAAGGTCGTTGCTGAGCTCGACGAGTAATAAGTTTAAATCTCGACTCCATTCATGAAAACTTTATTTAATACTCGTCTTTAATAATTCAATTACATTTGGTGGTGTATCAGGCTGCTATTTCTGTTTTATTATCCAAGTGAATCATCCGCGAGGAGGATAATGTTATAAAGCTGATATTAATGGAGGTATGTCTGACAGAAAATCTTTGAAAGTTTTTTTTACAAAATTATTCAGTGATTTGAAAAATTTAGTAAGTTCTCTGTTCAAGATTCTTTTAGCTTATTCGATAAGAAAAGTTAGTTGAATTTATGAAATAGTTTACGTCGATTAATATGAAAGTTCAACATGTAGCAATTTTTGTGCATAATTATTTTTAAATAACATTTTCTACTATCAATTAAAAATTTTCATATTTCATTTCCGACTTTTTAAATATAGAAACTGTCTTATAACGATGCTTCCATGACGTATTTCGTAATCTTCAGTTTAAGTAGTTGACTTTTGCTTCCATTTTGGAGTAAATATTATAAAATTAGAAAATTCGTATTTACATTACAAATACGAGCTTGTTTTTACTTAGAAAATTAGAAAATATTATAGCTATGATAATATTTAGCATTATAAATTAAAAATGAGTCATATCGCTTTTATTTTTTCTACATCTTTTTCTTATAATATACATATTATATTAATTTAATTCAATATCTATATGAATTTTTGTGATTCGATATCGCACAAGGAGCGTTATTTTTGATAATATAAGCTCTTCCAAGCTGTCATAAGACAGCAAGTACATATTATATCAATGAATCAAGCAGGGAATAAAACAGAAAAGGTTACGTCACTTTCGTGTTAAAGTTTCGTAAATAGGCATTATCAATCTCCATAGACTTTGTTATTAATATATTCGTGACGTGTGATTAATAAAATTAAATGTAAAGTATTGATTGAGACGCGAATAACGCGAGTGCAGGGGAGGCACAATTTTCATACCGTTGACGCGAAGATTCACGCAAATAAAATCTCTGATCAGTTAAAAGTCAAGGTAATTAAGGAAGATTTATTATATTTCAATACCACAGATGAACGATGACGAAGATAGATAAATCTGGCCAGTAATATTTATCGCGTGACAATGTCAGCTGTCCTCTGGCTTTGATGAAATGATAAAGATAAAATAGCAAACGAATCACATGACGATACGATAACGTTGTCGATGCGAAGGATTAAGAAAAAATTCAATTTAATGATCATCAATCAGGAGGGCTTTCGATCGAGAGCGCGTATCGTATCGGCGGCACTTAATAAATTGCTGACACATGACAATCTGTATCATAAAAAAAAGAAACGCTAATAACAGTAAGAATGGTTTACTATTACGTAAGCTTAAAAGAATATATAAATATACATATAATATATATATACGTATAGTTATATATGCATAAGAATAAAACGATAAACGATGAATAACAACAATAATAATAAAAAAATAATATAATGACGCTAATAAAAATGAGATGTAAAATATAATATAATAACGATAACAGCGCAAGCGAATTGATGTTGAATGTTGGGAGAAAAGAAATATACGTATACATATACATATGTATATACGCATACATATATATATGTATATACAAATATATATATAAATATATATATTCGAGGTCTGTTCTGTTTTCTATCGTAGATTTTATATTTTCAAATACTCTAAGACAGAGATTCTAAAATCCACGGAGGAGAGGGCAGGCTGGAGAAAGAATTTTTCGCGCGACAGAGCGCGGGCCTCTTTTTCGTTTAGCAAAATGACTCCCTTCCAGGGGATTATTCGTGGCCGCAAAATTTTTTATCACACACACAATCATGAACCACTCGATCTTCCCGTTCTACGAAGAGAAGAGACATATCGACGATCTCTCTCCGGTGGGAGAATGGATTCCCGAGAAGAGAAGAGGACGATTTTCATTGGAGTCATTTCGTGATTTTGATGAAGCTTTATCGAATATCAAACGAGACCGCGATTAGCCTGGTTCCGGCACAGCGTTCACAGTGATGATTATATCAAAAAAACGAGAGGCGTAAAGGGGAATAAATGGGGGTAGAAATCGCGCGATTTCACACGCAGAACATGCATTCCGCGAACGCGACACTCTCTTTTTCCGAAGATATTTTTCAGAGGTCGATCTCTTCTTCGATGTTCTAAAGGAGGAAATATTTTTACACGATCTCAGTTGATCGTCCGCGATGCGGCATAATATTTTCAAGCGCCGATTCCCCGCTGTATATTGTGTTATTATATATGTAACAAGTAATGTATTATGATATAATGTGCGTAAAGGTAAAAGGCCGTTAATCCTCAACCACTACGGTGGGTTCAAATCTGTTCCCAATGTAGATTCCTTTCAATTTTACGATGCATCAAAAATAGTGTCTAATTGTATATCTATCGTTTATGGTTCAAGCTGTATCATATATTTTTTAAACTTGGACTTAACGAAAGAAATAATTTGCAACAAACTTTTTCATATAACTACATAATAGAAATCATTTAAAATTCATTTTACGTATCATTAATAATTTATAACAATGTATAACATTATAGTTATTTTTCTTTCTTTTTCTCCCATTCTCTACTAAAAATTACTATTAGTAGAAAGATGATTAATGGTTTCTTTGAGTATAATAATTATGGATAAATAGAAAAGAATGGATAAAATAGAACCAGACATAGACACATCAATAATAATCAAAAATAATCGTATCCTATTATTGGGTTCAAAATTGATCTCATTGTAGTCGTTATTTTATTCAAATACATATAATTATAGTAGTTGAGGATTAAAATCGGTCTCCTTCCGCTGTGGAGGGCGCCAAACTGTTAAGTGTCTTATTGTTCAGGCAAGCGGCTGGACGAAAGTAGAATTTCGAAATATCACCATTTGATGAAATTCAATTATCTTTGTATTTAGATTAATGCTAATTTAATGCCCATTCCTAATATGATACACATTCGTTTTTTTAAATAGTATTTTTTACAAATATATTTATTATACAGAGGAAATAGAAGTATATAAATTGTTGATAAAATTCTTTTTCTAATTAATTTTAGTTAATAATTTTCTTGGGAAATAAATAATTAAATATTAAACTCCTCGCGAAAATAAGTATAATTTCTATACAATACATGTGTAAGTCCATATGATGATAGAAAACGAATTGCAAAGCGGGCGAAACTCGAAATTCTATTTCGTCAGTGTGTAAGCGTGTAGTTTTAGTGTGTGATTGAAGTGTATTCAATTGTTCATTGTATTTATGACGTCCTTCAATCTATACAGAGACGCGCCATAAACTCATTATTCATTGTTATATTTATCGGAGTAAAACTTGGCGCAGGTTCCCTTAGGATTGCCGATGGATACATTTCTGCAACGTAATGAGGCACGTTATCATTATCGCGATATAATTACGATTACTTAAGTAATGATTTATAAGAGAGATTCGAGATTTATTCAAATATAATTATCTATCACACTAATATATTTAATGTGTAGTGTTTCTAATTTCGTGTTTTTAAACGATTTCGTGTTCCACGATGTTCGATCGATCGCGATTTGATGGCAATTGTGTTCTGCAAATATATATAGCTGGTAAATATAAATGCATCGAGTCGTCTATTCGCGTTTATTCGAAACACAGCATATCCGGGAACTGACAAAGTTTTGACGAGATTCTATCTCGATTTTGTAAATATTTTGCAAGATCTCGCGATGAAGTTCATTTTTTACCTGTAGCGTCTGAAATCTAATTAGAATTCTTGCTTGAAATGTGAAAGGAAATCTGAACCTGCGCTCGAGTTTGCTTAAAAAAATATATCACGAATTAGTACAAACTTACGCCTGTCGTGTGTAACTCTTCCTTCTCTCGCGCCATGGCACGAGTATATACTAATGTACAAAACGAAACTTTTTTTACTGTACTCGACGACAGTCCAGGCGTTGTCAAGAAAGACGGAGCGCAAAACGGGGGGAGGAATGTAGCTGCGCCATGCCGAGGTGTGCCAACCACCCCCTCGAGAACACCCAAAAAAAAAAAGAAAATTTGAAAAAAGTCATCGAACGCCATTCTGTCCAGCCATTGCCGCCTATTGTTCAACTGTACATTCACGCAAATGTGTAAAGGAATTGTTTCACAGAGGAATAGAGAAGAGGAGGCAAATGAAAAAAAGAGAGAAAGAGAGAGAGAGAAATATATATATATACGTATACATATATATTAACAATAAGATGCAAACACACACACACATACACACACACACGCGCGCATACATGTGCACACGTAACGATACAGAAAGAAGAGAGAATGAGAGGGAGAGAAAGAGTATAATGCGACGAGTCAAAACTGCGTAACGAAATATTGTGAGCCACGTGAGCGGACTCCGGCGAGTAAGTAGAGTAAGTAAGTGTAACATCAGACGCACATTGAGGTGAATTTCCGAAAAAAAAATATAGGGAAAGATCACGTTGCTAAAAGCATCTCCTTGCCGTAAAGGGGTGTAAGATCGTTTTACCAAAATAATTTGCTAGCAAAATGGAATATCGCGAAGGATTAAAAACTGAAGATTTTTTCCACTTTCTTATTCTTGGCTGCTTGTGTTATGTACATAAATTTTGCCAACGCGTTCCGTTGTACATTTTATAGTGGATAGGAAATTTCAATGAGATCGGTCCACTCTAATCGTATAAATTATTAAAATATTGTTAGAAATTTTATCGAGCAGTCGTAAATCGTTGTTTGCATATACGTTACAATAGGCTATTGGGTACGTTAAATCGATATGTAAATCCTGATATTCCGCGGAATTGAGAGTGACGATGCACGCATGCGGACGCGGCATCGCACGCAGGACTCAATGTGTGCCTGGCTAAGGGTAATCTCTGCGTTTTTGTGCGATGTACGAGGGTTGTGCGTAATCTTAAGGGCTTCTTGAATTCTCTGGTATGCGTCTGGTTATTTATGCGATAGTCTATAAATGCCGTTGTTGTGATGCCGTGTACGTGTTGTCATTCTTATCTTGTTAAATACTCGCTGTTCTTCTCGACATTATACCGCTGCCATTGGATTTTCATCGTCTCGTTGTTGTTGTTGTTGTCGTTATTGTTAAGGGGGAAACGTATTGTCCGTTCAATTGCACGCACAGACGCAGCGGCGAGATGCCACGACTGTTTTCTATATATATATATATTTTTTTTTTCTTTACTTCACGGCATTATATTGTTTCTGAATTTGTCGGCCCATTCCGCGAACTACGATAAATTGTTAATTTTACTCCCGTGTGGTGTTATAGAAAAGTTCTATAGAATATGTGCTCGGAGTTTTGCAAGGTATTTAGCGATGGTAGAATATGACATATCCTAAATACGCTTAGCACATTCCTAAATACGCTTAAATCGAAAATGATCTACTTTTTTAAGAAACGATACACACATATTCGAGTGATTTCCACAGTGTGGCTAGTATAAAGGTAAAAGTCGTGGTTCTCGAGTTCTGCAATTATACATTTCTCTCTCAATACAAAAATATCGAGCGATCGATATCGGTTTGTAATCAGTTGTTTCCAAATGTTGTTTCGTTCATTCGGATGTTTATTCCGCCTTATATTAATATGATTTATCATTTACAGAGCTTACCTCGCCATGATATAATGTATTAATCGATCGAAAATTTTTTTTATCCGGATATATCGCACTCACAACGTTGTGCATGTGGATTCAAGTTACTAATGGTGCGTGTAACGGACAGGGTTACCGGATATCAATTTACGTAAATATCAAAGAGCGTTTCCAGTCTTCATGCGATCATATCGGTGTGAGATCACTGTGACCTGACAATTGTGAAAAGTGCGTGCACACGAGTTTCTTCCTTCCGCTTGTCGTCGTGATGAATCTTAGGAACTCGCCGTGTCGTGCTTACGTGGTAACGAATACAAAAAAAAAAGAATACAGAATAAAATTATGAACAAAGATTTATTGTATATGAAGCTACTGTGATGTTACTGTTGAATATAAAAAAATATATATATATCTATATATATGTATACATATAAATATATATACATATATATACATACATAAAAGATGCTGTATTTAAAGTCGTGTCTAAAGATTGTTTTCTTTTATCTCCTCGCTCACCGAAATAAAGTCTGTCGCGAATCTGTGAAAGTGAAATTGTAATTTATATTCGTACAAGCAAACTATTTTTTAAAGATGACAACGTGACTGATCTATTATGTAATATAGGCAATAAAAATGTATTGTGCTAGATCCTTTTTATATGTATGTTCGTATAAACCTTGTCAAGTGCATAATGGAATGTAAGAGCTTGTAAAACTAGAAAACTTTTTCGTTTTTTATTTGGCATACATTATTACACTTTGCATAAATTATAAAAATTAATTTGTTTTATATGGAAATCGAAAACGAAAACTATATGAGATTTGATCTTTTTTTAATCTTTCAAGCATATTAAATTTTTCTTTTTAAATTTATGGTTGAGGAATTAGGGTAATTAGTCATCATATAAAAGAACATTTATCGTTCTAAAGAATTTTTGATTGAAGCAATAAG
>VBVQ01000779.1:0-47862 GCA_011636635.1 Tetramorium simillimum | reverse complement strand
CCCCTCCTCTCTCCCCATCTCCCCCCGAAATCGGCAAATGAATTATGCTAAGCGATCGGCACACAAATGCCCGCACCCGGTAAAATATTTAACAATGTCGCAGGAAGTCAAAGGGATAAATAACGTTTTCCGACGGATCCATAGATCACGCATTATAACAGTTCATAATTCTATCGCGCACGGGCCTCCACAACGCCGCGTAAGATTTGCTCGTTGTTGCGTCGCGATTTAAAGGAATAACACCGTTACGCAATAAATTATCGGACCGTCGTTGGCAGCCGCGAATGTTGCACTTCGTTGCATTTGTGAGCGCCTGCATTTGCATATGCGCCGGTATGGACGCGCGCGGAGCGCGCATGAAATTACGAGAAATCAGTGCTCTCCGATCGGAGACGTCGAGAGGGTACGTTAAATATCGCGCTTTGCGATTTTTCATCTGTGCTCCAGTCTCACATAAATTTTCCTCCGCTCTCGGCTAATCGCGATTAACGTTGTCTATCATTTAATACAAGCCATTGTTTTTATTATCTACCTTATCTAATCGCGCGACCGCGTAATTTCATCAATTTGTCTTATTTTAACATTCCGCATACCATCTCACACGCTAAACACTTTTTACACAATCGGAAAAATAATCAACCTACGATAATCAAATTGCGATTTAAGAAATTGATTAATTAAATTTTAAATTATTAAATTTTATTTTTAAAGTTGTTTTTTTAACCTACGATTTTTTTCTTAGTCGCGCATTTGTCTCTTCCATAAAGTCGGTAGCTTTTTGCTAGCGGTTTTCTTCAAAGAAACGAAAACTTGTTGGCGTATTTTCTGAAACCTCAGTATCTGTTATCCTTACAAACAATTCCAACAATGTCGTTCCTCGTATCTTTCCGCCCGCCGACGTTCAAAACGCGACCTCTCAAAGCGGCTACGCGACATCTCCGCCCCCGCGCTACCATTTTTATCTCAGAAAGGCTTCCTGTACGCGACAGAATCCTGGGACTGGAACGTGCTCGACCGGTCAGAGATCGTCTTATAAACGTGATTACGTGAGAAAAACCGCTCCTCTCCTCGTGTGCCCGGAATCGCCCATTCAGACGAAGAAATCCCGAAGAGAGATTCCGCTCTCTTTTCTTTCTGAAGGAGATTCCTCCCGCGATGGAAACTGTCCCTGAATCGGGAACGAGTTCGGCTTCCTCTACGTCTGCGCGGGATCCCGCGGTCTGGCCTCGTGATCCTGAATATCCTTCTCTTGCACCTACTCTTCCTCCTACTATCAACTCCGTCGCTCCTTCCACCTCTTTCTTACTACGGCGGATGGTGTGCATTGTACCGACGTTGAGATGCGTGTACGCCTTGTCGACGCTGATTATGAACGCATCCGTAAGCTCTGCTGCCCGCGTGCTAACACGAAGAGCTCAAGTACACGGTCGTTCAACCCTACATGGGGGAGACGCATTTTTTTCAGAGGGTAAAGCACTTGCGGGACGACTGCTTGCCACGAGACCACAGAAATTAAAGAGTTACCTTGTTCGACGAGTTAACGCTTAGATTAGAGAGATTTATGGGATATTATAGAATATATTTTCTCGTAAAAAATTTCATTGCGCAACGCGGCGGGAACAAGTGGGACATTTTTAGTCGGTGCTAAGAGCATGCGACCGTATACCTTTCGTGTCCAATCCGGAGTAACCGTGTCGACTGAAAATATGACGAAGGATCCCGCGGCACCGGGCTAACGGTTGGCGCGTTAGTCGCGTTCCAGTTCCTGCCGGATAAATCGTTGAAATTTCGAGGCGCGACGCGTAACAGACGGCGGACGGCCGGCCACGGTTGCGTTACGGTAAGCGTGCAACTTCTTAAGCGGGCACCCACGAATGCCCGAGGCGTCTCCGACATTGTTATCAAGAGCGTGCCGTACCTGTATCAGATCGAGATAGCGAACGCCGGTGCTGGGGCGACCGTTCGTGTGCTGTCGCAACTGCGCGGGTGAAAGTGTATCGAGGCTCTCTCGGTCGAGGGTCCAATTGAAATTAATTTAATTAAGCAAGCACTCGCCGCAGAGAACGCCTGGGGACCTGTTAGTCTAAAGCACCTCCCTACACGCCGGACGGTCGCTGAGTTGATCATCGATTACGCTGGTCGATGGTTATCTGTAGTACGAAGGAATGGCAGGAATTGTAAGCAAAGTGTGTCGATTTATATGTATCGATAGATTGGCAATTTGCGTGAGAAGTTTCATTGTTATATTATGAAATTGCATTCTTAACAACTGTTATAAATTAAAATAAAAAGACATGTATATACATATACAGAGTGAATTTTAATAGATTGTTCAGCTTTTTACCATGAGAGCTGGGTACTATACACACATATTTGTAATGACCGTGTATGTACACGGTTATTATAAATATGTGTATATAGTAGAGTCAGTAACCCAGCTCTCATGGTAAAAAGCTGAACAATCTATTAAAATTCACCCTGTATACATATAAAAGCAATATGTCGTATATGCCTTCAGTCGATGGAATCTTTTTCATAATGAATAAAATAAAACAACAATAAATTCGCATTAAATATATATTTTTAAGATAATTTATAGAATATGTATTTATATAACGTGAATGTACTATTTAATTTCATTTATTATGGAAGAATCAAAGACAAAGAATTTTTTAACGACGTTGATCAAAGACTAAGAAGAGAACGATGAACCGGATGATTTAATTCAACATCATGTTGTTTATGGACTGATGACTGCAAGCAGTGATCATCACTTTCAATATGCTTACTCGACAGAAGAAAAAAGATACGCAATTCCTCTTTGGCGACAGTTGTCACATATGAAGACAGTTTAGGTGATCGAAACTAAACATGTCGTTCATTAAAATGCTTTGCTCTTGGTTTCTTCTTAGAATTCTGACGTCATCGATTCTTAATTTTAATTGCACTTTTTATTAGAAAGTGATTTTTATCTATTTATTATCTTTATCTTATCGATTAGTTTTTAAAAAATATTGTCACATTTTAATTTTAATTAAAAAATATTATTACATTAATGCACATACTTATAAATTTAAATAAATTATTATAGATATGCATCAAACTCGATTTACACATACAAATTGGATTAATTGACAATATATAAAAATAAATTGGAATATAATGAGTAATAATTTTATTAGAAAACAATCGCTAGGATTTTGTTTCGGTGCTGTGACAGGTAAGATTGTTTCACGCGCGCGCAGAAGTCCTCAGGATATGTTGCATCAGATAAAGCTCTATAACGCGTGAGGTCCTGTCAAACGGACGAAAACTAGTCCATCGAAGATGCCGGACGGTAATGACGCGGACACGTACGAGGAAACGAGGACGCATCCCGAAAATATAAAAGTCAGGCGTGTTTTGATGTATCAACCGTGGTTAGTGTCTCACCCTAATGGCTGATCAGATAAGGGCTCCTTGTTCGGTGGTCCTGGTGAGATGCTATCGCGTTCGCACGCTCTTACACCCCGGGACGTGTACCGTGATGTCATTATAGCGTCGGAATATTTTGTAAACGCGCTGCCGAAGGCGGAACGCCGGCCATGAAGGCTGCCTCGGACGAGAATCCGAGAGATACTTCCTGGTTGACGAGGGACACGCTATCAACCGTAGAAATTGACTCGTTTCGATGTCAGATCTCCGGCTTGCTCTTCTTATGACCCAAACGATTTTTTTGTCGGCAATGATTGATGCAGGAAGGCGCGCCATTCAAACGGGACGTAACTCCGAATATTCATTTATCTTATCGAAACGCGTGCGTTCGAGATGCTCAAGAAATAGAGTCGTTTTTAGAATTGTAGGGTGAGTCGGGAAGGTCGCGAAGAAAAGTAACGATATTGCGAGGAAAAGTAACGATGCTGCGAATAATGCTAAGAATAGATATATTTCGTGCTTCACGTATGTACATACAATAGGTGATTCCCGACTGTCCGGGATCGTCTGAATTCCTGGTATCACTTTGGGAATGTGAAAAGAAGTAGGGGGAAAACAAATATACCGCGAAAACAACAATCTACCTACATACCTGCTTAGAACGTTCGAGAACGATCTTAGGCGGTTACAATCTTAAATTCTACAGAATAGGATAAGAAAATAAAACTGCATAAATTATTATTATTATAATCATCAAGCATAGTTTTTATTTGCTTGATCTTGAATTCGACTAAATAAATTGTGCTATATAAAAATTTATGGAAATTGGATAATTCGGTCACGAATTATTTTATAAAAGATTTTCGTAGAAGGATGAACACCGTTGGTCTAGATAGAATCGTTAACGCTGTCAAGAGTCCTGCGAGAGGCAAGATGGACATGATAGAGTTTTACGAAGGTAGAATTTAGCAAAGTTCTCGGTCATCTGGTACACTTTCAATCACCTGCCCGCCCCTAAGAACGCACCCCTGATGGGCACGCGTCGTTCCGCTGTAGGAAAATCGTCTGGCAAACTGACCATATGCTGCATTCTTGGAAATGTGATCTGCGGTATCCTTATCTTCTTGGATTGACAGACGTTCCGCCTTACGACGTATATGGCTCGATATTATAGTCGCGTTTTTTGTCTTTATTACATTTCAAACGTGAACATTTATTTCTCTTAAAAAATGTATCTAGTTCAAAGTATTATAAAAAGAACATAGTAAATTATCAATATTGCAAATAGATTTTTAACGAGTTATGTTTAAATAATAGAACAATTTAAAAAAAATAATATTAGTAAAATATAAAATTATATCTATATTTACATTTAAATGTTAATGTACGTAAATAATTTATTAATTTTTACAAAACTACAGTCACACTATATCTAATTGTAAGTTGTTACAGGAAAAATTTATCATAAATATTCCATACTATAATAGTTATATTTTATAAATCTGAAATCATGTGATAAAAATTCAGTGAAAATACCAGTCGTGTAAATTCGAAACTGTTTTATTTATTGGGCTAATAATAGACGAGACGTTATACCGGAACTCTATCCCGGGGACCGAGAGATCCCCACACGCGTCAATTTTTCGAAAACGGTAACGTTGCCACGCGTCCCATCGGATCAGCTGTCCCGAATTCAGAACAGATGCTGTCCGCTCCGGTACATTCGCGTACGTTGCACCGGAGATTCGTCCCTGGATTCTTTGAGACGTCGATTTTTCCTCGATGAAGAAACGCAGGTGAATGCGCTCGGGCTGAAGCTGAACAAGTTTTGACTCGCACGGAAGACGTGAAAAATCGATATTTTTTATCAGTGAAAACGCGTTCTGTTACCAAGGGCGCTTTATTGCACACGTCGAACTGTCGGGGCGGCAGGTTACGTTAAACGAGTTCCGTTGAGACCGTCGTGTGAATTTTGGCCCGCTGGCGGCGTGTAATTGACGAATTATGCTGATACCTTGTTGCAAACGAATAACGGTACGTCGTATGCAGATTATGTCTAAAAATGCGACAGATCTAGTTACAGATACAGATATTGTATGAATAATCTTCGGAAATTTCATTCAATTTTCCTAAATAAATAAAAATATGTAAGCATTTTCTTCGTTGTATTTTTATTACATTATATTTTATGTTATTTAATATTTGTCATATTTCGATATATTAAATTCAGATAAGATAAGATGTAATCGCCGATATAACATAGTACAACATTTGATACGAATACAGTAAGATAGCGATTTTTGAGAAAATTATATCAACAGGTTCCTGAGCTCGTGATTCAAAGGGCAAGGGCCTTCGTTCTTGGACGAACGGACGGACTTAAGACGAGGTAGTGATTCTTTGAGATCGTTGCACAATGAAGAGGGCTTTACGCGTCGTGGAGGCTATTCACCGCGAAGGAAAGAAAGAAAATAAGAGGAAAAACTCAGGCGCACCGTTCCTCATTCAAGATCGACGAAATAACCGTCATTGTGAGCGCCGTGGTTCTCGATCAGCCGTAGCGATCGTCGTCCCTTCGACAATCTTCGTAAACAGAGGCTAGGCCGCAAACTGGGCGACACTGTTGTGTCAAGGGATTGAGAGAGAGAGAAAGTGCATTCACCTAAGATACACGTAAGTGGATTTTCGGAATCCGAGAAGGAATTCGCATTATGATCTCGGCTGTGACAATATCGAGGTTCTGCAGTTGATTAACCTGTGGTGCATTCAGATGTTTTCGTGTGAATAACCGCGCGAGAAATATTTCGGAGAATACTACTCGACGAAATTCTATCTCTCAAACGAGAGATTTTTTTTTATAAAAATATGTGTATTGTACATTCTCTTTCAGAGATAAAATTTTTGTATCCTTGTATCACGTGTGCGTGAAACAGTTAAGCCTAACGTCACTGCTTCTTTTCTTCTTTTTAATCTCATTTACATTTTTTTTGTTTATACATCTTATTTGCGTAATGACAAACAAACGCCATCGGAGTAAATTATTATCGTGATCTTTTCTATTCCTTCCTTGTAGGCTAGAATCAATAATGAAAATGTTTAATGAGATTTGTCACTCGAATAGCCACATAATTCAAATTTCGTTTCAAGTATTGTCCGCTGGCATGTAACTCTCAACGTATACATCTCGATGCATCCCATTGTGCAATGATCTTATTTTCTGAATTGTTCCGCTTTAAGCGCCAATCCCGAACTTTTGATACTTCGAGGAGCATACACCTGTGGCGGTGTCCATTTCTGCGATGAATAGACTGACATCAAAGGTAAAAGGCTAGCGAAACTCGCCTTACAGACTATTTAGAGCTATTCCGTACGGTGTATCTAAAATCGCGTTGGTGCTCTCTTTGTTAGTTTCATTGCGCTCTGAAATTAACATTTTATGTTCAAAATTTCGATATAATTAATAATTCTTTTCTTTCTTCTTCAAAGAGTTTGAGACTTTCTGAACTTTGATAATTACAATGTAAAAATCTATAAATATTTCATGGTTTTGTTTTATGAAAATTAACCAGAATTTTTTCCTTTTAATCACACATATTATTTGAATTTTAACACTTTATTTAAAAAATTCTGAATTATTTATAATTGTTAGAAAACTGAATTTTTAAGTGACATCATCGATGAATAAAGATATTTTTACAAGCTGAGCAGAACAAAATGTATTTAATATAAAGAAGTGTTTTAATAAAGGCGTCTCAAAGTTGGAAAATTTAACTATCGGCGAAACGACTAGTTTCGGTGCCAGCGTCGCGGCACGAGAAGAAGTACAAAGCCCCTTCGATTCCTCCCTCCCCTCCCTTTTCCGAGGATACCTGGCACACGTGAAGGGATCCACGGGTCCCGAAAATGGGTCTACGTAGCTAGTCTCGGTGGGGCCAGTCGCATATGGTGGCGCGCGCACACATGTCTAAAGCGTTCCAGCGGTAATAGCCAGGTGTTTCAAAGGTGAGGCGATGGGGCGCCCCTCGGGGCGGCACAACAAAAAAATAAACCAGCTTCCTTCCGACGGGGCTACCTTCCAGTGGGGCGGCCACCCGGTACACACATATAGGTCCTCTGTGCGCGTCGTAATAATTATACAGATTTATTCGAACAGGCCCCGGATCGCAACGGGTTAACAGCGTACGCGCGCGCGCGAACTAGTTGAGTGTTCCGGGGAATCGTAACGTCGCGCATCGGGTATCTCGCCAAGGGTCGAAGAGTCACACCTTTCATTTCCTCGGCTGTAACGTGTAATTTACCACTTTGAGCGGGAAAACAAGAATCGTATGAGAAACCGGCCGTAAACGGTCGTCTATAACTATACACTTGGCCGAGATGTATCTATCTTTGAAGCGAGATCGTTAATTCTCCCCTACAAATTGTTCACAACTGCGGTTATCCGTTGATCGATTGTATAACGTTACAAACGGAAGGTGGCGATAATAAATTGGGGTTTGGGGATCGACATTAAATTCCTTAGTCTTCTTAGTATAGCAAAATGATCGAAAGTTACAGAAACTATTCTCACAAAAGAGTTTGACGAAGCAATTATACCGTGTTAAAATTATGTTTAACAACTTCAAAGTAAGATTAATAAATCCTATCCTTACCGATTTCAACCTGCTTTCTCATCACATGCTGTATTTGTTTTTTTTTTTGTGGCAGAGCGGAAATGGTTCGCCATTGCGGCGCAACAACATAACCGACGAACGCGCGGTGCCAGTGGGACCTGCTTCTATCTACGCGCGCATAAAGAATCTTTTCGCAGCAACCTGCGCGCGACGCGCGATTACCCGTAGTATCGGCGTGAAGGGCGCCGAATTGTTCCCTCGTCGGGATTCACACGCACGGGACATACTACATCGGCAAACAAAAGCGGGGTAACTTAGCGCGCCTAGTATTCCGTATAATTTATCCGCCACGTAACGAAGGTAGGAAGAAAGAAGCGGAATTCTTTGCCGGAACCGCCGCCAGTAGCTACTGGAATAACCGGATAAAATGCAGGTTCTCTCGGTCCTCTCTCGTCGCCTGCTTTTTTTTTTCCTTCTTGCTCTCGCTGATCTAGGACGACGAGAAAGGGTTTGTCTGCAGAGAGACAGATAACCGCGTGGAAGGGCGTCTTTATGCGCAGGTAGATGATTCGTCGACGACCGGTGCACGATTCATTCTCCATATTTCTCTTTCTCTCTCTCTCTCTCTCTCTCTCTGCTTTGAGTTTTCGATGCGTTGAGACGAAGGCAACCGTAGGGTGCGCGTTTCCTCGTAAACCGCCACGAGAAGAAAACGTCGTCGATCGACCCCTTCGCGCATATTTACGTGACAACGAAAGAGAAGATTGTGGCTTTTAATTTTTAATGTGGTGCATCGGAAACGGCAGGTAGGTCGCACGATGGTAAGGTCGGCCGCAGATTGCAAATTAAAAGCATCCGTCTTCAGGATCGGCTCAACGAACAGTGAAAGAAATGTGCCTCAGATGCATAAATGCATGCTATATTACCATTAGGTCTTGTAATAAATTAAGTATTTTAAAACGGTTAAAGATACATCTTTATTCAAAATTATAAACCTTTGTAACGATTTGCGACGAACAATTATTTAACACGAGAATTAAATTTAATTATAGAAACGTTCCGTCTTATTTTCATGTAACGAAAGATACTGAATGACATGACATTATGAACTTGAAATTAAACGCGATCGCGATCCGCCCGAGGTCGAAGTCGGTGCACCGAGCGTGCGCATTTGTTGCATTCCCTTTGATCGGCGGCAGTGCATCGGTACGCACTCGATACGTACGTTGTATTCGTGGGTGTCGATGAGATAAGCGGGGCGGCAGGTATAGGGATAACAACGGCTGATTCGCGCCGCCGTTCCGCTGCCAGCAGATAGTTTCTTTAGGATCGTGACTGCTCCGCTTATCGGCGAGCGAATCGAACTCTCCGTCTTGACTAACGATCGTATAAATTTGCAGTGCGTACGGCAGCCGGCTGGATAGTTTCAGTCAATACGTCAGGCACGCGTGATGACAATGACTCGACTTGTCGGATCTTAGAGCAGCAAGTGTTTAATTAATTGACACGCAATTAATGGTATAAAAATTCCGACAGATTACTTATAATCTCTTCGAGAAAAAAATTTTAAGATATAAATATATTCATCCTTGAGATTTTCTTGAACCGGTATTCTCCATAGAATAGTGTTTTCAGAATTTTGAGTCTGAATTATATCTTTTACGCGGTGATAATATCGCAACACGCTGCAGCAACCACCGTTGCAACTTTCAATGCACTGATAGCACAAAGCTGGATGCAGAATCATTTCAAGTTCAACGTACCATGCGCGTGCCGCATTTGGAATGCGCCGTTAAGCGAAGTGAAATGCGTCGCGCGCGGCGGCTGCGTGCAATATTGATATTGTAATGCAAAGCGAAGTCATTGTAAATATATATCGACGGTAGCGAGGACGTTTCTCCTGTCGAGACAAACGGTTAATAACGCGCGCGCGCGCGCTCGTGGCGTATCGGTTACTAGAGATTTTATCGTGAATTCTGCCGGCGTGCACGCACGACGCCGTCTCCGCCTTTTCCTCTCTCGCCTTTACTCTCTGCGTCTCTCTGGTGTTTCTCTTTTATTACGAAATAATACGGTAAAATGATTGGTTGCGCGCACGCCCAGCGAACTTTCAAAAGAATAGAGCTTTATGCGAATGAGCTGTTTATAGCGACAAGTACAAGGGCCCTGTGTCAAAAATTGCTTTCGTTTCCTAGCCGATGCGTGGCCGTACCGGTCTCTTATCCCGATTATCATTTTATGATGGATCGATTCGAATAATTTCCGTTTTCATTTTCACTGATGATAATCTCGCCCGTTGCACATATTAATTGCGAAGAAATGTTTCACAATTTCAATTTTAAAATCCGTATTAAAACTTGTTGAATTTTCATTGTGCCTTAATGCACTTGAAATATTTCATTATTGTGAACATTTTAATTAGTAACACTTTTTTAAATTCTTATCAATAAAGAATGAAACACATTTCTACATTTTTTTATGTAGCATTAAAAACGATGTTATTTAAATCCACAGACATAATTATAGAGAACTCGAACTCTAATTCTAAAGAAAATTTATTTATATTCTTACAATCTTATCTTTGCGTACGTCACCTAAAAGGAGGAAAAAAAGTAGATCGCAAGTGAATCAACAAATCAAAAAAGTTTCTACCGCATCGGAGAAAAACAGAAGAGCGTAGCCGAAGAAAGTTATCCTTTTTTTTTACGCGCGCCGGCCACGTGGCGGATTCCTAAACTGAACGCCGTGTGCTTTTCCTTTCGCGCAAAAATGGCAGGCGATCTAACGTGAATCTGCCGCTGGCGCATGGGGAGATAGGGTGCCCGCGCGAGTACGCGTGCCCCAGTGCACATGCTCACGAATGTGCGCGCGTGTGTGTGTGAGGTTCTCAGCGCGCGTGGGCGATGCTGTGGCACGCGACACGACCGTTACACGTTCGGACTGGCAACGTGGGTCGAGGCGGAAGAGGGGGTGAAATTCAGAAGGGGAACAAGAGGTGGATTGTAGCGCTCGCACGTACACGCACAACACACATCATACATACACGCACTCGCGCGCGCGCGCGCGCGTACGCGAGACGCAATACGCGCATATCAGGCAGGGACACAAAACAGTCGACGCGACAACCACTCTCACACAAAGAGCAAGAGAAAGAACGGTGCGCGGAGTTCAGGTAGGCCGAACGGAAATTCGAATAAAAAACGCGAGTCGCCGAGCTCTCGCGCGGAGGGGGTCTAATGTACCCACACGGGCGCGCGCGCGCGAACGCGAATCCCTGGTGCATGCATGTGCGCGCGTGGAGAGGGTCCCCTAAGAGGGGTCACAGCATCTGCTCTTACAGAACAACATACATACACACATTGAAACTTTCGAAGCGTGCAAGCGTGAGAGGGAAGGAGAGCGAGGGAAACAGTGGAAGGGATGAAAAAGGAAGGACGTGGAGCGTAGCGGACTATCGCGTTGCACTCATGAACATCCTGCACCTCCCGTCGTTGTCGGCGACGGTGGGGAAACAGTTGGTGGAACGTATCCCCGGCCGATTGGCTGATGGCCCGCGACCGCCCGTCCCCCATTGGCAAGCAACGAGGGGCCCGCGGGCCCGTATTGGCCCGGCAGCACGTGCGGGCCACCTGCAAATCGGTTGGTGGGGCGACCTGTTATAAGAGGCCCAGACACAACCCCCTTGCTAGTCAGAGACCGGCTTGCAGCCGAGACGCTTCCAGTCTGTCGCTGTGGCACGTTTCCTTGTATTTCTCTTTCGTGTTGCGCGCGAGTCGCCCAACCGGTCAGTTGAATTCGAACGAGCGTGTGGTGAAGGTCAATCTTATCACTCTTCGAAGAAAGCTTCGAGTGCCGTTTCTTCTTTCGAAGGAGACGAGACCTTTGACTTATGTGTGAAATAACAGTGCAGTGACATTGCCCGCGTATTATTGTCTCGCGTAACTTCGTCAAAGGTGTGATCATTGGATTAACGCTGTCAATGACGGATACCTATACGAGAGGAGAAAGAAGAAGGAGGATGCTGTAAGCGTCTTCCCAGTGGTATAGCTGAATAAATCCTCTGAACGCTTCAAGTGTCTTTACGCGATATCAAAACACAGTGACAAAATGCTTGTCGACGAGGTGCCACACAGCTTCATGAAGAAGAATTACAATTACAGTCATTGCCCTTTAAAGAAGCGGCCGTTTTATTATCCGTCTGAGGATGAAGAAGAAGTTCCCGAAGCTATCAAAGGTAAAAAGATTACTTTTCTGTTATTGTACAAATTCTTTCGAAATATTTTCATACGAAATTCAATGTTTACATCGAATTTTTTCATCTTCGAGCATATAGTACATTATATGCTTTAATATTTTCTTGTTATTAATAAAATTAAAATTGATAGTAAAAATTCTAATATATATTTGACATAATTTAATATATATAATTACATAAAATACAAACATAGTAAATGTGTAATAAACATGTAATGAAAATATGAAAACACAAGTAGGAAATTTAAGAATGAGGAAGAAAGAAATAAAAAATAATATAAGAGTAATATAGGAAAACAATTTATTGTAATGATTTAATGTTTTGATAATTTACTGTTCCTTACAACAATAAAGAAATAAATATGACTCACGATAAATTTCTTTCTTTCCAAAAAGTTTAGTTATTAAAACAAAAGCATCAGATTAATATTTATAAAATTATATTATTTCAAGATATTACTTAAATTATTTTATCGTCTTTATATTTCTATATCCTTTATCACATGTATGTAAATGTATATTTTTTTGTTTGTGCAGAGGAAATAATTGATGTAGGAGTAGACGATATCCCTGAACCTGAGAACCTCAGCACCAAACCCGAGGATCTCAGTAGAGCTGCGGATCGTCATCATAGTCCTCATCAACAACAACAGCAACAGCAGCAGCAGCAGCAGCAACAACAACAGCAAGAACAACAGGAACGCGCGTCCAGCAGGATGCCGCCGCCAATCTTCAAGACGTCTTCTCCACCTCTGACAATAGAGCCGTCCTCGCCGACGACTCACCACGCGATGCACTACGTTCAGTTACATCACTATCACCATCACTATCCAACCAAGACCATCACGCCGCCAGCGGGAATCGCGCCGACCCATCATCCGATGGTGAAGAAGGCGCGAGTCGAAGTGATCCAGCATAATGACAATTCCACGTCGACGCCGACGGCGGGTGTGACGGCGGCGTCGGCGCCGCTGCATTTCATGGCGGGCAAGACACCCTTGGAGCCGTTGAATCTAAACCCTCCGATAGAACCATTGGCTCATTATCCGACGTCAGCCTGGGCCCGCACGGGCTCACTGTATCCGTCGCATTATCTGCCGTATGCCCCACCTACCTATCATCGCTATCCTGGAACGGAACTGTACTCGTCGTACCCGGTACCGGCGTACCCGCACTCCTCTCCGGAACATCATACGTCAGTTTCGCCACCGCCTCATGGCGCACTGACCTGCTCGACGATTCAACGGCCCATCGCCAGGAGCTACCCTCACTGGAGCAGTCCGGATCATTGCGGTTTGTCACCTACGAGTTCCGTGGGTTCCGGCTCTCTGCGATCTCCGCCTCCCGTGACACCGGAGGATCTTTCCTCGCCCAGCAGTGAGAGCGGCAGATCGTCCGCCGGTAGCACGTCCGCCGGGACCACGATCGTCAACACGAAAATAGAGAAGGGCAGTCCGAACGGCGGCGCAAATACGTCTCCGAGCGCAACGTCGTCCAGGTACTCGTGCACAGAGTGCAACAAATCGTACTCGACATTTTCCGGCCTGTCGAAGCATCAGCAGTTTCACTGCGCGGCCGCTCAAGGCCAGGCAAAGAAGTCCTTCTCGTGCAAATTCTGCCAGAAGGTATATGTCAGTTTGGGCGCGCTGAAGATGCACATCCGAACGCACACGCTGCCCTGCAAGTGCCATACGTGCGGCAAGGCGTTCTCCAGGCCGTGGCTGCTTCAGGGTCACATCCGGACGCACACCGGCGAGAAGCCGTTCCGATGTCAACACTGCAATCGCGCGTTCGCCGACAGGAGCAACCTCAGGGCTCACCTACAGACCCATAGCGACGTCAAGAAATATTCCTGCGACAAGTGTCGCAAGACATTCAGCAGGATGTCGTTGCTTACGAAGCATCAGGATGGTGGCTGTCCCGGTGTGCCGGTGTCAGTCGGCTATTCCTAAAGTTTCGCGTTTCTGTGACCCACGACAAACGTATGTCGCTCGTTTTTATTTCGCGGTCTCAAAGTGCCTTAGAATGCAGTACAAATGTCGAGTTAGTGAAGTCCGATATTTTTGGTGAATCGTTCGCGAGGTATCGATTAATCTTTCGCCATTCCGATGCTATATCCTTCCGGGAGAGTGACTTTTAAAAAGATTCAAGTTTTCTTTCTCAAAAATATTCTCTGCAAAGTTACATTTTTATTTTATTAAAGTTTTTTTTATTTTTATTTAATTCTGAAAGTAATAAATTATCAAGCTTTGTCATTTAATAACAGTGGCGAAAGATTTTACAATTCTTGTCAAGTACTACTCAATCATATCGAACGTATATTATTTAAAAAGTCGATTTGTCGGACAGATATCTCGAAAAATTTCGTGAGAGTTGGTTTCGTTTGTTTATTATTCTTCGCTGTAAATATCGGTATATGAGTGTGCGACATACAGCGATTCACAAAACATTTATTCTCTCTTAATTGTTGAATTTCAGTTATTTAATTTCAAATTTATTTGTAGAAAAAAAACTATGATCCTTTTACAAAAAAATATGAACAAATATATTAGAAAATTCCATCCAAAAAGAATTTATCAATCTTTTGGGGTTTACAATTGAGAAATAAATAGTTTTGTGACTCGTTGTACGAGCGTGCTGACGATAAAATAGTACTTAGAGATTATTTCGTCCTTTCAAGAGATCGGTCACGTCGCTGCGAGCACGTGAGGAGTAACAATTAAAAAAGCTGCTCGATTACCGCGTGATGCGGTCCCGTGAACCTGCTGTGCCATTTGTTTTAATATTTCATGCTATTTGTTTCATTTGTTCTAATGCACTCGAGCACATAAAACGCGATTATAAAACAAAGAAATCGAAAAATAGGACGATTTGCACGTTTTCTTTTTTTCTGAGTTATATTTCGTTTCGTTTGTCGGCGTGCGAGCGCATCCGAGCATTACTTATCGTGACTCGATCGAAACTTATTTATTAACGATACGACGATCTTTTGTAGTTTCGGTGGAGCGAAGGAAGTCGTTTAAAAGAAATAAAATACTTCAGGAAAGTATTGAATTAAATATAATACTTTTGAAAACAGGGTGCATTTCAGGCATGGTCGACGTAAATGTGGAAGATAAGATTTTATTACGAGTTATCACGCTGCGATGCACCAAAGTGCCATTCGCGAAATTGCCACGTGCGCGTCGCGCCGGGTGGAATCTCATTCGCGCGCTCGCACGCGTTAACACGCGGATTGTACATAGTTTAGCGCTTAACGGTTTTAGCGAGTAAAATACGCACAATACGAGTATTATAATTTGGGCAACTGGACCGAAAAGAGGAAAATAAGATATTTAACGCGTGGAATGAAAAAAAAAAAAAAGGATAAGATCTCGGCTCCGCACGTTGCATTATCATTTTCTGTATTTTGCATTTCGCAAATCCACCGTAAGTTTCTTGAACAAACTAGTCATTGTATTATACGCAGAGGAACAAAAGACTCGTTACGATTATCGGAGAAGATATAGAGAGAGGTAGATGTTAGAGTGAGCCATCGTTGCATACTTTTACTTTTTATCATGCGTGTAATTAGCAACGTGGCTCAGGCGAGTACCACTATTCCTAGTTTTGTAAAGAAAATAAACTCTACTATGAAATACAGATATTGCCTATGTATAGAGATATTTTATACGAAATAAATTACGTAGATTTTAAATTTTAAACTTTTTTCTTCTCTATCATGTATTAATTTCCTTCTTTTTCTCTAAATTAATATTTTTATCCCATCCATTTCCCACATATGTTTTCTCTAGCATTATTATTCACTAGCTCTTCAAGAATTCTCCTGGATAAACTCTTACATTCAGTTTTCAAATATGCATCATATTACATAAGACTAAGTTACGAAACTGTTACATAATTGCCGAATTTTGATTTTGGGCATTTATATCGTACACGTTTAGATCGTACACGTAAAAAGCTGTTCGCTATCACATAACGATATTTTGGAGATTCGCATAATCAAGCGTTTTATGTCTTAATAAATGACGCGCGCATAAACTTAATTTCTTCGAGCAACCAATTTCTTCGGGCACCGATCGTTCGCTCGTCAGAGGTCTCGGGGGAGGCCTCATCGATAAAGATAATTGTACGTGTTCGTGCTTGGATCGAGACGAATCGATTGGATCCGACTTGAGATTCGACGTACAGCCGGTAGTATTTCATTGCGCACGTGTGTACGCGTGGACGTAATAAAGTACGAAAGTGACAGAAAATACAATACGGCGGCGAACAAATCTATCGGCAGTTTCGACAAGCCGCAATATTTATATCGCATTCAATCGGCGCATTCCCGCAATCGTGCTTATTGTTTGCGCAATTATATAACGCCGAGAACAATTGTTCGCGATTGTAAAAAAAAAAAAATCCTTTCCGCGCAGTTCGCTTTATATTTCCCGAATGCCGCCGTTTATTCTATTATCGCTACAGTTCTATCTGGGTGGTCCGGATCGATCATGCGACGAATAGAAAACTCCAGATCCTTTCATCGAAGCGAGATTTATCAATTTTCCAAATCGCTGAGCATTTACGCCAACAGCTTCTCGAATCAGGGCTGGGAATAATTGAATATCTTAAGGATTATCGCGAATTCTCTGACAGAGCGTTAGAATGGAAAAATTATCCACAATTTGCAGTGGAAATAAATATATGCGACAACTTTCGCAGTCGTGGATGTGTGATAGCTAGTCGAGCGAAATTAATTTGCGTTGCTTCGTAATCCGCACGATATTCAGCGTGTTAATCGCGTCTTCCGGTTATGATAGGGGTCGCCTTCGGCGTATCTCACGAGGGCTAATCGACACACGTTAACTCGCGTCAGCGTGAATACGCGCGAATTATCCGGCAGGTTATCCAATTTCTTCGCACAATGAAGAATCGAGAGGCCGTACCGCGTCGCGCCCGCGCGCGAGAGAGAGTATCTCGCTCCGTCGCGTGTTGCGTTCATTCATACATTCACGGGCGTGTAACGCCCAGCACAAAGCTCTTTTAGCGGAGCAAACAACATATGGCGAGCAAACACGCGCGATGGAAACGCGCGTTCAATTCATTTCGCCCGGGTGAAACGGGCTACCTGCACCGCGTATTAAATCCCACGCGCCTCTAGCATACGTGCCGCCGATTCAATCGGCTGTGGTGGCTCCAATCGAGCTTTTTGTTCGGCCGACTCGCCCATATGGGTGCCCGAGATCGTGCCGCGATCTCGCTTGCCCTTCCGACATTGTTACATTGGTAATATATGGGTCGACCTGCGAGTCAAACACGCGTTTAATCGTCGTTTCAAGGGTGCGTTGAGCAACACGTATTTTATTCAAATCATGTAAATATTATTTAAACGTATGCACGGAAGGTCATTAAAGTGAAGCATATTATGAAAAAAATTCTGGTTAAAAATGGACGAATCAGAAAAATCTAAGTAGTATTGATCAAATATTTTAGTTATTACAATAGGAATTTTGGTTATTATAAGTTGTAAAATATTGAGTATTCTATTATAATAATCAGAATTTCTATTATAATAACCAGAATTCCTATTATAATAATCAGAATATTTGATCAATCCTACAAGATTTTCTGATTCGTCCGTTTTCAATTAGAATTTTTTTCAGTGTAGTTAATTTTTCGTCGCTCCTTTAATGATCGTGATCTGGATATTTAAAGAAGATTAACGGTGAATTATAGTCACGACGATGGAATCTCAAACTCGTGGTGCACTTGAAACTCGTGGATATTAGAATCTAAGCGATTTACACTTGCGGTCTCGTTGTGTAGTTAGTCGTCATTATGACTATAATTATGTATGACGGCCCATTGAACGGCGTCCTTTCGCCCGGCACGACAGGTGCACGCGCCATTTTCGAGTACCGGCCCTCGCAGACCGCACTGTGTATACACACTCACGCAGAAACGCGCGCGCAAGCAAGAAAGTGTGGAAGCAAACGCTACCTTGGCCGCTGGGCTTTTATGACGACCGGTCCGATCGAACAGGTGCGTCGGAGCGGATATACACACATAAAACTCCGTGGTAAAAGGTTCCATTATTCGTTTGTATACGGCACACGGAGGCTTTGCGCTATGCAAAGACTTTTTGCGAGAGAAAAGCGGCCGCGCGGCGACAAAAGGTCGCAACGTCGTGCGGGCCGCGCCAAGAATAGAACATCAGCTACGAGATTTTCGGGCACAAAGCGAAGGGGGTCGAGGCCGGTCGTCGTCGACAAAACCACTCGCCGTCTCGTAAGAGCTACAGATTTCGGTCACCTGAAATTATGTTCGGGTTAATAATAAAATCTGTCGGTTAATGTGTTAAAGAATTTTTAGATTGTCCAGACATTATTTCTGCCTGATAATGTAACTCATTTAATTTGCAAAGATATAGAAAAGTAAACAAATTTCTACAAAATTCTGTACTTAATAGCAACGCTGCTTTTATTATTCTCATTTTTCATTCACTTTTATTTTGTCTGTAATTATTTATTGTCTAAATGTAGCGTACAATCTGAATATTTTTGCGCGGGACTGGAGCAATAACGATCTCACGACCCTTGACACGATCGCTGTAGAACTAAGTTGACCTCGTATAAAACTGATCGTTCCTTTATGATGTACAGCACACCTGATCAAGGAGCGAGAGTCTTTCATCGCTTCCCGGAAGACTCTCGTCTTCTTGCAACCCTTTACTCCGTGGTGGTACGTGTCCCATTGTGTCAGCGCGGATCGCCACTGCCAGTTACACCAGGTGTGTTAGTGCTCGTGCGTTTCTTCTTCGAGAAGCGTGATCGCCGATGATGCGGCGATCCGTGCACGAATTATATAGTCGTCGCCCTTATGAAATTCTCCAGTCGGCTGGAAAGATGCCCAGCCGAATAAGTATTGAACGATCGGAATATAATGTAGAGCTTTTAGTTAATTATTACATCGCCGCGTAATATTATGCAGTTAACGTTAATATGCTAAATTATTATCTGCATCATATTTCTTTTTCTAAAGCTGCCCAACTCTTGTCTCACCATTTACAAGAATATTGAAGTTCAGGAATTAAAATATTAGTGAGAGAAAGAATTTGCGCAGTCATCGTCATCATTCAATTATCAATTCGTTCCGTGTCTCTGACAACTTTAAAGATCTATTCGATAAGAGTTTCAAGATCCAAAAGGGAACCAATTGAAAAACGTGAGAGACAAATAATAAGATGAAAGAAGCAACGGAGTATCCATTGCTGTGTTAGTATTGATTCGAAGTAACCTCGATACAAAAGCTATTCGTTACTCTTTTTTTGTGTATCTCAACTGATCTAAAGTAAGCGACGCGGTCCAGTGGTTCTTTGAGAAATTCTTGACCATATTGGGCCAATTCGAGGAAGTGGTATCGATACATTATTTTTCGATCACACGCACATTTTTCAATTTTTTAATAGTAATATCTAAATATTAAAAAATATTATAAATTCAACAAGTTTGTGTTAATTTATTTTTAATTACATCATTTGATACGACTTATAAATTACTTCCCTATAATACATTTTATTCTCACTTTCACGCATCTAACCTTTTTTTTGAATTACCGGGAAAGCCGAAGAACCCGTAATTGTGTGAAATCTCACGCCGGCGGGCCATTTAAGAACCTAAAATACCCGAGTCACTGTACGAGTAACGAATGGGCCTTATATTTCAGTAGCGGCGATCAAAAGCGGCGCGAGGCATCGGGCCAATATACCGGCAGAATGGCTCATTAGTCCGTGGAGGACCTTTAAGGCCACGGACAAAACAATCTCTGTTTCGTGGCAGCAGCAACCTGTTACCCGGGCCTTATTTCAGGTCTTAAGGTAGCGTGCGCAACATATGGCTTGCGGGCGAGTTCTGGCAGATTTCACCTGCTATTCCGCGGACCTCTAGGGCCCCAGATCAGCGAGGCTCTCGCAAAACTGCAGCGCGTGTCCAAATACTTTGTAGGCTGTTAAGAAGGTTACGAAGAGGCTTAAATCAGTCTCCGCGGTCCCCTGTATCTTGTATCTAAATTGACTAGGGTATGAATTTACTCGCGCGTAAGAATCGCCGTTATCGCGCACTCTTCACGCCGGCCTTAATGATCCCTTAACGGTCGTTTCGGGGCCTGAACTGTGAGATGTTATCGCGACGCCTCACGAAGGGGGTCCGTGGCGGGAGAATTCGTGAGACTCCGAGAGAATGGGCCGTCGATGTGTGAAATAAGTTGCGTGTTGTTGGTTCCTCTTGCAGATTTCATCAAATTTCAACACTTTAAATTTTAAGTTATTCTTAGGCTGATCGTGATCATGATCTTTCACGATGAATTTGTGTGAATTTGAAGAAATTATATCTTTTAAACGTAGCTGCTTTTATCTAACTTTTGTTCAACTTTGTTAAATTCAGATTATACGATAATTGATTTTTCGGTCTCTTTTTAACTTCCTAGATAAAAAAGTTTTCAAGAGGAATTTTCGATACGATCATGCGAAAGATAGATGATTTGGAGTACGTGTCATGAATTGAATGATAAAGTGCAACACTTGTCTCGGGCTACATGTTACGCGATAGTAATGAAGGATGTAAAATGGATATATTCTAAATCGCCTTTTAGAAAAATATTACCACTCATTCTCGTCTTCTTCTTGACATTAATCTTACAATATCTAGATGTATCTCCGCAGATTTGATTCCCTCAAATCTTATAAGAATTTTAATATAATAATATTTAAAACAAAAAATCAATATATAAAATAAAATTGTAAAAAGGAGAACGCGAGATCAGACAGGATGTGACCCCCTCATCCCAATGGTTACCAGATCGTTATTATGCTAACCAGTCATCAACTGGAAATCAGCAAACTCGACCGATTCGCCGCGCGTTATTATCCAAGGTGTGGCACTGCTGACACCCATTGGTGGGTGGTCCACTGTTCGCAAACCGCTACGTGTAAACCTCGATTCGGTTGACGATCGTCCCGATCCACCATTATCATGTCAGAGGCGAGAAACCGGCGAAATCGGGGATAATAACGCATCGGCTTTCTGGGAGAATTATGAGCGAGGATAATCTCAAAAGTATACAAGGAACACAACTTTTCACACAATCATACTTTTGAAAAATCGATCCTATTTGTTATAGGAGAAACTAGATAATTCTGTTATATCCGTATCGACATTATACGTATATTTTTCTGTACAATGCTAATAATTATCCATTTTGACAAATATCTGTAGACATTTTTAAACGTATCTATTTATTTTACTATATGGTAACGTTAAATAAAGCCTAGTTTTCATACAGGTATATTTATATAATTAATAAATTTTATGTGTAAAATATGTATGTATATGTATACATACATATTTTACATGTATACGTATACATACAATATCTTGTAAATAATAAACAATGATTGGATATTTTTCAAAATGTCACACGGTCACCACCTGTCGCTCTAGATAGCTATAAAAAGCGTTACGGAAACATGGGGGGTGCGTCTTGAAAGGGTAAAATCTGCTACCTGTCCTTGCTAGCCAGGTGAGGAAATAGCTGTTCACCGCCGGATCTCTCTAAGAGAAACTAGCAATTTCTAAGAATTAATCAGTGTCGGAATTAATTACTTTCTCGCGTCTGTGTGACGCCGCTCGTTCTAAACTGATGAATATGCCGGCATTAGTGTACAGGATGACATACACATGTCGTTAAAATCCCGTTTTAACTTATAGGACGCACATTTTGCATTCCTTATATCTTCCCACCATTCTCAATTACAGATCCATACTCATATTTATCCATATTCGCGAAACTTGACTATTTAAATACTTTCACACACAAAATTCACTTTTCATTTACTGTAAATATGTAGTTGTATAAATAAAATAAAAACATCAACTATACGCAGTAGTAAATTAGAGTAGAATGTATTGTGGAAACAGATTTTTTAAAAAATTCTTCTCTCTAAATAATAAAATATTTTTATGAAAAAATATGTTTTTCAGTGGTACACAGAGACAAAGATTTTTTTAAATTTAATAAAATTTATGAAAAACAAAGAAGTATTTCTTTGGAGTGATCCAACAAAAACTGTTAATTTGAATAAACAAATACGATTTTGATTTTTCAAATAATATCATTCAAATATAATGCATTCATTCAAATATTCAAATATAATACAACGAAACAATACTTTTCTCTGATCAATAAAGGTAATATTTCGTATAATATAATATTGTCTGAATGAAATAAACAAATGGAGAAAAAAAAGTTCTTTGAAAAATCAGATAATCATATTTGTTTCTTCAAATAAATAATTTTGTTCGCCTATTCCAAACAAATCGTTCTCTCTGTGTAGATTAATACAAATACATACAAATAATACAAAAAGTTTTTTTATTGAAATAAAATAGCTTCTTCCTTTTAATTAACAAATAATCCAATGATGATTAAGCAAGCGTATAACAATCGAACATAGCGGAGCCGATCGTTTCAGTCCAGGGTTAAGGTCAGCCAGAGTGCGCATTACCTTGCAACCTGCTTACGTAAGCGGCGACACGTAAACGATTCACGCGAGCGTTCCACGCAATCGAAGATTCAGTTTTTAATTATCTGTACAGATCGTGTCTGATCATTACCGGTCGGCGTTTCGAGTCTTAACGAGCCGGCGTCATTGCTCGGGGGAGACATAGTTGGCATACTGTGAGGCCGGTGGTCTCAGTCGATACCACACGGGGACTCCCATCGAGAGAGAGTCCACGGCTTGCCCCCTCATCCTCTCTCCCCTCCCGCCCCGGTGATGGTAATTAAAGTGAGTCACGGTGATCGTTCGTGGCTGATCTTGTCATCGATCGGACTGCGCGCGCCAGGTCTATCCGTTCTTTCTTCCTGGACGAATGCGCCCTTTTCACCCTGTCCGCCGCTTCCTGGCCGGCAATTAAGATAATTCTTCCGTAATCGCCATTCGAAATCTATTTACGATCGCGGATCGCAGGAAGCGGGCGCGCGAGTACAATGCAGCTCGTTTGACCTTGGTTGCGATGCCACCGCGAAGGATTTTGCACCTGCGATTCGCGGTGCCGGTAGTGAGGCGCGAAAGGCGACGCAAATATCGATGTCGACAGCGAGAGTCGTTAATTGCGTACTGTAGTTAATATCTGCAATCAGTATAATGCATCGTTGATTAAAGAATAATCTCTCCGTTGCAGGTGTCGTAATCGTTCGTATAAGGTGGATTCCGGTAATAATAGAGAATCGCAAATCGATTTTGTCCGTAACGCACTTTCTTCGATTTTTTTTCATCTCAAGTTCCATTACTTTAACGCAAATGTTAGCGGTTCAGGCCGATATCGAGATTAACTTTATGATAGAGAACTTTATTAAATGTATTGCATTTAATTACAGCTGGTGGACAATGCCGTGACGAACGTGAGAAGAATTGAGATAATGAGAATTCTCGGGGTTGTGGCCATCGATCAACTCGTAGCTGCTAATTGCTGATCGAATAATGACCGCCCATGCATACGTAAATACAGCGTTATAAAGCAGGGCGCGGTATACTTCTCGTACGTCGATAATTTATGGTAGATTGATACCGCGGAGATACTTTATTACGAGTATTTTTACGACGCGGATAATAACGACATGGGATATCGTAGTTACTGGTTGTGTATTTGTGGTATTTAGGCGAGTTAACCGGATCGAACTCAGACTAATCGAATCGATCGCGCTATCGATTTTATCTTCGCAATCGAGAAATTGTTTCCTGTACGTAATGTTTAATTGAGAATTGCGTATAATTATTGAATAGAAGTTAATGTTCCGGTGTTATTAAATATATTCAAACATTGAGAAATTGTTTCGCACAATATGCAATTAAAGAATCTTGCGTAATGATTTATGTCTGGAAAGTCTGTGCTAGGATTTTTCGACTTTAATTCTAAGAATTCGCTACTAAAGCATTGTACGCGGGCTATGGAATGCCCCATACACACAAATGAATGAAGCCCTCTCTGTACGGGATAATTACCATGCACGAGTGCGATATGTTCGCGCTGACACCTGTTGCATGGCAAGTTGCGTGACACGAATGCAGTATTTTGCGAGTAAGCTTCAAGCAAATCGCTTTAAAGCAATGAAAGAAGTACAATGGAATATTTTGATTTAAGGCAATATTGCGAGTTAACGAGATCCGTTTATCGCAAGTACATAAGTTATTCGTAATACGATTTCGCATTTGCATAATTTAAAGTAAAGTTGCAAAATTCTTAAATAAATCTCTTATAATTCTGAAATAAATTGCTATTTCTTAATTAAACATTTACTTCGCAATGCAAAATCTCATATATTTCACGCTTTCTACATTAATTTAAAGAACGTAGATTTATTTTTTTTTCACGATTAATCCACATACTTATGTGTTAAACTTTGCAAAATTGACTGAATTTGTTTATTTTATAAAATATTTTATTTTCTATAAGTAAAATTTAGAGAAAGCTGTTTCTTAAATTTTTTGATAATGTTTGACGGTTTCGTGAATTCTGATTGGTAACATTTATCTTTCCTTTTTTCAAGCATGCTCCCTTTCCTCATATTCTTTTCGCGATTACCGTAAGACGACGTGCGATTGGTGCACCACCACTTTCCATTCCTCATTGTGCGAATACGCTCACGTGCGTGTGTAGAACGCACGTCGGCACGCGCGCATCGTGTATAAAGGAGACGCCCAAGTGGGTTAATACTGACAATTACGTGCTTCATGCGTCCGCCCATACGAGCAAATTCCGTTTAATTCCGTTAACCGCCAACCCCACTTCATTTTTTATTCCGCCCCGTGCGAGAACCGCGCTCTTATCTCATAGCACGATGTGCACAATCGCTGTAAGCTCTCAAGATGAGGAGAGATTGAAAAATACTTACGAGTCATTGTAAACGCTTTCCACAGTACATGTACACACATATTTTTATATATATCATTTTTTTATTTAATTTTATATTTAATAATTTAGTAGAATGATTATTTAATAGAATTATTTAATAGAATGCAATGCTTGGTCTAATCTTTTTCGATAAGACAATAAAAGATATTTATTTTAAATGTTTCTTTCCATATTTTCTGTTGTATTATTTCTGTTAGATAATAAAAATTCTATTCGTTCTATATATTTTATCTGTAAATTTCCATGTATTTTACAGAAATATTAATGACGTTTGGATTTTGTTCCATTTGATAAATTATCTCTGACACATGTGAAAGATAGAAAGCACGAAAGCCGATAGTACATATTACTGATTCATGGCCGAGCCGAGGCATTATATTCGTTGAGGAAGTGTGTTCATTATTAGCGGGCTTTGACTAATCGCGAACTAATTTAATCAACAATTAGATATGTGATGACTCGCCTGGAGACGAAAAGACATATATCAGTGGTTCTCAAGTTAATCATTTTTTAGTCTCACACTTGTAATATTTCTATACATTAAGTTATGCTCTAATTCATGTGTAATAATTCATGTGTTATCTACTAGGCAGCAACGTGGAATTTAAATTTCATCATATCCGCACTTTATCATATATTGCACAGCATTTAATATTGAAGGCATTCATTGTTCTATCGACAAATAAACATTTAATTTTTACTAAATATTATTATTAATACTTATGTTTTATTTATTTATTTCTACTCTTATTGTTTTTTTTTCTTTAAAAAAATTGGATTATTTATGAATTTTAAAATTGCGATACAAGATGATAGTTCGTATTAACAATCATGAAGTTTTACTTCTCTGATAATCTCCATTTGAGACGGAAAAAATACGAAAAGTAATGATGAAATTGAAAAATTGCAAGAGGATCGGTTACGACATTACGCGCGTCTTTTTGTGTTCGATAAGCGCCGTTGTTATAAGACCGTGACGCCGTTCGCTGATTTATAGAAGACCGGCTCATTGTGCGTGGCCGTGGACGTCCCACTTATTTACTCGCGTTAAAGCTGTCTCTGAAAAGTCGCGAAACGAGGCGCCTCGTGAGCGTATCTAGCGAGCGAGCAAGGGCGACCAGCACACGCCCGTCGCGCGCGAGTCTCGCCGAGAATTATGACGGTCGGACATTTATTCACGTCGTCGATCGGCGCCTCGGCGACCTGTCCGTGGCCCGTAATGATTCATTGACCTGACAGGGCCGCTAATGCTGCACCCACGTGTCAGCGCTACCGTTTTCCACGAGGACGGACGTCGCGAGAGAACGGATTAGCCGCCGACTCGATATAACAACGCGCGCGAATCGTGGGAGACGCACAATGCACCCGGCGATTGCATTACGTTCGTTGCCGGCCGGATTCTTATTATGCGACAATTGTGGGCGACGCGAACGTTGCGGACTGGCTCCGAATCGTACAAGTCTTTATAAATTTCGACCATTCTTGGGAGCAAATTTTGTTGATATTCTTTTTAAAAATTTTAATAAGGTTATAGAATATTTTCTTATAACTTTTTCTTTCGAATCAGGAACATTGAAAATTTAGTTCAAGTTAATATAAAAAAATTTTATACGTTGAAATTTCTTTTCAAAAATTTTAATAAGACTTTAGAATATTCTCTTATAATTTTTTTTAATCATGAACATTGAAAATTTAGTTGACGCTAATATCCAAAAATGTTATACACGTGAAATTTCTTTTTTGTACAATATTATTAATTTTATAAGTGATAATCTTGCAACCTGTGTAACATTACTAGAACGAGACTATTTCTAACCATTCGTCGAACTCATGTAATAATAGAGCGTGTTATCGCTCACGAGAGATGGTTACGTCCGATTTGATTCTCCTGGTCGATTTTCAGCCGTGCTGTGGAACGCGTTGTTTCTCGGAGCAGCGTGGCACGGAAGTGTCTAAGCGATTGGTAATCTCCACGGAGCGCGAAATATGGTACGGACGGTGGAGAAGGCCCAACCTGACCGTAGATCGGACAGGTTGGGTCACGATCAGGCCCTACGGCGCGATGGAGCCTTGCCGGGTTAACCGTCGACTCTGATAGGTCTACTTAAACGCCCCCGGTTATGCAACCGAAGCTTCTAATAAGCTTCCTTTAGCGTGAGTACCTGTCGGAGAACTGCGCGTGTCTTAGGTGAGATCGATCATACGAGGCGTATCTAACGTTCCGCCGATCACGACCGACCCGCTTCTATCCTGATTACGAATGTGATATCGGCGAAACCACCTTACGATTTATAGTAATAACGCACGTCTGCGAAGTTATAAATTGGCAAGAAAGATTATACGATTGTAAATGATCTTATAGGAATGACACGCCGATCAAAAATCTATCCGCCCACAAGTCGGGCCCAGAATGCCTGAAGACTTTAATGAGAGTTCGACATACGGAGGATTTATTGCATAGAAATTGTAATAGAAATAACCGATGGCTTTAACGGCGTTGAGAGACGGGCGTCGCCCGTGATCGACGCGAGCGTAGAGAGTGGAAATGTCAAATTTCCAATCAACCGCGTGCCGATGCAACGCGATGAAGAAACACACATTCTTCCGGGCTAATAATCTCTAAATCGATCTGACCGCATAACCGACAGTCGTACACTTTCTTGCGTCTTGCTATCGCTTTCCCCTCGCGCTGCATTTCGCGCGAACACTCGGGGAAGCGTTCTGGTAAAAGGGTTAAAGGACAATTCACCATTTCGCGCTCGCGCGTTGTAAGGAGTCGCGTGTCCGGCTCGCGGGTGAAATATCTCCGGGCGACCGACATATTTACTTGACAAAGTACATTCACGACTCCATTACGCACCTAACAAAAAACCCCGGCGCATTATGTCTGCGCGTTAACCAGCCCGATTGTAATCCCCGACAATGCTTTTTCTCGCCGTCCCGAGATCCTCGCCGCGAAACGAGTCGTTCCACCGGTACTTGAATTCTTTCGTTCCTTTTTTGTGAAGGAGGAGCGCGAGAGCACAGGACGGAGGTGGAGGTCGTGGTACGACCGACAGTGGGACGATATTAAAAATCACAATGCAGGCATATTAACTTGACCTACTATCGGCGCACCAGGAAGAGCCGTGGTCGTTTAAAGTCCCGTCTGTGGGTCCTCCAAAATGAACGCACGCACGCACGCCCTCGGTGCGCGCGGCCGGTTGCACGCGTGTGTGCGAACACGCGTGCAACCGCCAGTACCGCGCTAAAGGAGGTAATGCCCTGGACAAACGTGTTAAGCCGTCTTTTGTAGACGACATGACATTATTGCCCGTCTGATGCATGATTCATTTTTATCAACATTTTTTATCTGCATATTATACACGGCGTAATCTAAACTACGAGAGAAATGAATCAGCTAATGTAACATAAAGATTCGAGCGAGCCGATATATCGCGAAGGTCTTGTAAAATTAAATCTATTAAAACAAGTTTAATCTTTGATTGCATCTACGAGTTCGGACATAACGATAATTATTCATGCGAAAGAAAACCATACTCAAAAGATTAGGCAACATTTTAATTAAAATATATTAAGGATTACAATCTCTTAACGGCTGGCCTCAATAGAGTCGTTTGCAACTTACGAAACTTGTACTAATACTAAAATTCTCCATCATATCCAAAAAATTGCTGTTGTTAAAGCAATTCTCATATTTTGACTGTTGCTAATAATTTATTAATTATTTATTAATTAATTATCCTATTTTATAAAGTTGTTTAGTGGAAGATAAATATCTTATTACCTTCGTCTAAAACAGATGATGCTTAGCCATTTTACACACTGAAAAAAATTTTTAGTAAAAACCGGATAAATCGGAAAAATCTCGTAGGATTAACCAAATATTCTAGTTATTATAAGTTATTATTTTTTTTAGTGTATCAAAATAATCGGTAAAAGACACCGGTATTCCTTAATTCAGCAATGATAAGCGTGCGCAGTCACATGCATTCGTGTCAGAGCGATGCGCGTATGCGCATACGCGGAGAGTCGCCCTCGCTTTTACGACAGGCCGAGCTTTACTGCGGCCGAGAGCAACCGCAGCGGAGGAATTAGCAATTGTAATGTTATAAGGGGCAAAAGCGAGTGAGGAGGGCACGGGGGGAGACGGGGCAGGAAGGAGTGGTTGGAGGACAGAGGGAAGGAAGAAGGGAGAGAGAGAACGAGGCTGCCGGACGAAGGATAAAGAATGCGAGACCCAAGGGGTCATGAGGATTTCATTTGACGGAATAACGTGGCGTTTAAGAGCCGGTACCGTTATCGCGCTCGTTGTATATAAGTAAGTACCAACAGGATTGGGCGACCCCCCATCTTCCTTAGTGCATTATATTTCGAGGAATCGAAGGTACCGCCGTGTATCCTCCTTCGTTCACTCCGCTCCGCCATCTGTTTTATCTCCTTTTGAATAATTGCACGCGTTCTCGGCCCGCCGGTAATTACTCGACATCCCGCCGACGCGACGCGACGGGACGCACGCGACGGATTGGGTTACTTATCGTTAGGTGCGAACGGGGTACGTGAAAGAGCGTTAAATAAAACTCCCGTGGAAAGCAAGAGTTTCTATCGGCGTCTATTTGTCAGGTATTTCTATCAATTTAAGGCTCTTTTAAACCACAAAATCGAATCTATATTTTAAAAATATCTAAATCATAGTGTCCCACTGATTTTTTTTATGTAGCATTTCTGTATGTCTTTCAACGACTATATTTCAAAATATGTTGAACTTGAATTGAACTTGAATTCGATCTAATTCAACTCTACAGTTCACATTTGCCGAATAATCTAACCTATTCCGATAATCCCGCGCATCGCGCATCAACCATGAAGAATCAATATCTCGATGGACAATCTGATTTTTCGGCGCGGTCGTCCGTAATCTTCCTCTTGCGGCGGATAATTTTTCTCTCGTCTGATGACTCAACGTCATCATCGCGGTTCCCAATCCTCCCACGCTCCTTTCATTTTGGCTTGGAGCCGTAGGACCCCCGAGCAAGGGTGCGGGAGAGAAGCGGGGGGGAAGGATCCCGGCACACGGGATCATCAAAGTGGTCCATAATGAGCGGCTCGCGCTGCGGGGTCGAAGGTCACGCGGTAATGAATTGTTTTGCACCTCGCGGGCAAACCGGGCTCCGTGAACCTTCCGTAAGAGCTCATACACGCGCGCGCGCGCGGTCAGCACTAATACGCGTAAAAGGCACTCGGGGCCTTATCCGGCGCGCGGTCCCAACGGGCACTCGAAGGGCGACTCCGCTTCGCCATGAGAAAAGCGTCAAAAAGCCCGGTGACTTATGGCGGTCGATCAGTCAGACCGCGATAGCGAACTAATTGACGGCGTTGCGGCCGTTAACGGTTATCGAATTTCACGCTGATCGCTTTCTCGATTATTTTCGTTTGCATTTAAATGCCGGCCACCGATGTGTGTCACCGATCGACGTTTCTATCGTGCGGGAACGGCTTCCGCTTGAATATTCATTAACGTCGACGAGGAGATCCTTCATCGTCGTCGTTAGACTGCCCGCTCGCTAGAATTAAACGGCATCGATGCAATTAAGAACAAGAGTTCTTGACTTTTACAAATAATTGATACTGATGTACTCACATTATAACGCTCATATTTCAAGATCGTAAAAAGATTGAAATTAATATCGGGTATTTTGGAGTACCGTATACACGAATCTTATGTATTTCGTCTTATGCATGCATGCCTTATAAATACCTGACAAACATTTCATTGATTGAAAAAGAAAAAGTCGGCCCGGCGGATTCCGATGGCGATCGTTTCCGTAAAAACGACACCGTGCATCCTCGCGGCGGACTACTGTATAAAATAACCATGCGTCATTTCACAATGGTATCCCGTGGCCGCGCCCCGCGGTTAAGGCACACAATACGGCAACCCGCGGGCTCCCCGGTACCAAGGCTAGGAAATTAGTCGTTCGCTTTTGAGCATTCTTTAACCCTTCCGGTTCTCCCGTTCTCCGTCTCGATCGCGTAAAGTAACGTCCTTTCTCATTCTTTTCCGTTCGGGTGGGGGCCCTATTACATCGTCGGTAACGCGGCTATAAATCCCACGGGACCACCGCGACGCGCGGGAAAAGGAATGATACCAAGTGATAATCTTTTTCGGTGAATGCGTCCCTCGAAGGACACACGGAGAAGATAATCAAATGTCGATTTATGTCGCTGTCTTTGCCCACGCTGCGAGCGATCCGGCGCCACACCGCCAACCTGTCGTCTGAGATACGTCTTCTTAACGGGACTGAGATCTAATGGGACGATTAGAAGTGCGATAGCGGATGCTACGCCTTTCCGTTAGGCAATTTGATATACAGCTGCATGAGCAAAATGTCATTAGGGACAAATAGAAGGAAGAAATGAGAAGAGATGAACATAATTTTTCTTTATTTCAGAAATTTATGAATTACAATTATCAGAAAAAAGAAACTCGGGCTACCTTATTTCCTGATGCGCTCATCGATGTCCAATTAACGTGTACAATTAACAGTACAAGAAGGAACGATGATTTATTGTCGACAATATCAACCAACGTGTCTCTCAAAATCTGTGTCAAGATGTTCGATCGTGACCTCACGAAATCCTGCGAATGACGGATTCGATTTTGCACAAGCGCAGCGCGCTCGTTAGCGCAGCGCCGTGAGCGCATCGGCTGCCATTCATCCTCAAAACAAACGCGCGCTGATTCGCTCGCGATATCGCTGCGCACGATTCGTCGTGCGTATGCAACGTACGCACGCACGCTTCCCACAACTCAGCGTCGCTCGCGAAGCACGCATGTTAATTCCTTATTGATGAGTGTCATTTATTACCATCGGCTGTTTGTATCCCTTTTCCCCCTCGACGAGCCGCTCATCACCTTTCAGCAATCGATGGCAGCCACCGAGGTTGCGTTACGGAAAAGCGCGCGGTTGCGGCTAATTGTCCCTCGAGGGGCCTCATTTTTTGGGCCCCCGATGGCGCCGGATCCCTCGGCGATTTGTTAAACGTCAGCGGGCCTCGGGAACGTCACGATCGATCGATCGATCGACAGCGTCGTTAACTCGTGAACTCGTAACAGTGAGTAAAACCACGTCGGCGGTCGAAGTCCCTTACTAAATAATCTGTTGGAAAAAAAATCGTGCGATTATATTACATCGAATAGAAACGGCCACCACAGAGGCCGCGCTATCGTTTGACCGTTGTGGGAATATTGATCGTAGATCTACGAGGATTTTCATCCGGAGATCCGGCGAACGAGGAGAAAACGGTATATCTCGACCCGAACGTACACCGGCCATTCCGGACGATTGCACTTCGGATGCCCGAAGGCCGATCACGATTTGCGCGCGAGTTATACACAAGATCGGTAGATCACTACCGATGTAGATCACCACAGCCAGCGGCAGCGGGATCGTAGGGTCGTATATACGTCTCTCACCCCGTTGCACGCTCGTTGCCGATGCGCGACCGCAACGGTAACCGCGATGCGATCCTGGGAGTCGCGGGGTGAAATCTCTCTCTCGCTCTCTCCATCTTTAATCCCTCTGGGTTTAACTTTTACGAGATAAAATAATGCATAACGTGTACATAAGTGTATGTTCGATCTCTTGTTGATTTCTTTATTCAAACTCTTGATATAGTGAATTAATCTCGAGATCATGATATTTGCAATTTTATCTTTATTACACCGAAAAAAATTCTGCTTAAAAACGGACGAATCAGAAAATCTTGTAGGATTGATCAAATATTCTGGTTATTATAAGTAGAACTCAATACTTTACAACTTATATTTAATCACTCCTACAAGATTTTCTGATTCGTCCGTTCTTAACCAGAATTTTTTTTCAGTGTACGTTGTACAAATTTCAAGTGAATCTTTAATAATAAATAAATAAATAAATAATTTTATTTGAATTTATTTGTACTTGGGATGAAGAATATTTCAAAGAACAAAAGCTCAGCTCTCAAATGTGGTTCGTAGTTGCGCGACGCGAATTCCAGTTCGCGTTCGTGTGAACCCGAGATGGCAGAAAAAGGCTTTCGTTGCTTGGCACGTGGTGTGCCATTATCCTGCCATTTCGTCATTTTATTTCCGTGCCCCAATGGCCAGCCTGATGAGCCAATAAACTCAGATACGGCCGTCCGCGCAAAAATGTCGCTCGCTAACTCGTGCCTGCCAGGCCACCGAATAATCCGTGCTTCGACGACGATTCGTGCACGAAGTTTCGTTATTAAGTGAACGGCAAGGATAATCGTCGGTCGTAGGAAAGCGTAAGTACCTGCCAGGAGCGAGCCCTTTCTGGCAGGACCTCGAGGAAGCCAGCGCAATTATGCCGACTTGACGTAGAGTTTAATGCGTTCGGCATGCCAGTCGTTTTCAGGAATAAACATTTTCTTGCTGCTATCCGCGACTTTACGTTATCGTCGGAAGCGACTATCAAATAGCCATAAACGAAGGCTGCTGGAACATCCGATGCCTTTAATGCATCTTGTTTTCAACATTATATGTGCCTTCACATTCTTGTTTATCTCTTCCACTTCAAGTTTACATTTAGGAAAGACTTTGTGCTCTTTGTGTATTTTCGATATTATTTTCTCAACTCGTTTCTTTAGTTTTTAGTATACAGTAAAAAGAGTACAAATTATTCATTGCGCTTTACGATAACAGATTTATTTCTCTTGTTGGAGTTTACTCAATTATTTATAGAGATCGAATAAATACTCTATTAATATATGTACCCCTGATTCATTTCGAACGATAAAAATTCAAGCGCACCTCTTTCGCAATGGTCGCCAAGTCGCGTATTCGGTATATTCCCGACTGCCAAATTATATGGTTAAACGAGCTGATTTATGTGCGCATTTTACAACCGCAACCACGCGAGAGACGGGCGAGAGGACGACGACAAACGATGGCACCAGAAAACAACACGTCGCCGTGTCATAGAAGACAACGAGTAGACTCCTTGCTGCATGCGCAGACTTTACGGGCTTGCGAGCTTAATTGCGCGCATTATCATCCCTCGGAACGGTAACGGCGTTGCGAACAATCATAGGTGTCTGTAGACCTATGGAGACGGCCCCATATAAACACATATAAACACGCTCCTTTTTTCTTGAAACCCTAAATGCTTAAAAAAATCTTTCACACGTTATTATTTTTTAGGTGTGAAAGATCGTCCATTTCTCTCATTCCTTTTTGTGCAGCTGGGTCACCATGAGCAAGTTATGCGAAATTAATGAGAGCATTTTAGGGCGTAAGAAGTTACGATGAGCGGTTTTTTGTGAGAGCTATTAAAATTCCGATGGCTTGAAGCAGTTGAAATTATGCTTCTTCTCGGCACGATTTAAGCTATGAAAATATTCGCTCGCACCTATGCGAACATAAGTCAGATAATAAATAAACCGATTGCCCCCCCGTCAGTTTCTATATTTATTAAGATTATTATGCAATATTTTTAAGATCAGAATGTGTTGCTCAACGCGTACAGAAGGAATCATATTTAAATCATTTTGCTTCCCACATAAATGTCCGCCGCGTTATTCATGCGCAATTCGCATAATGTCCCAGCCGATATTTTTTTACAAAAGCGGCAATATTTCATCAGGCACTTACATTCATTCCGCTTCTTCCATCATCCAACAATAAAAGTCGCGCATTAAGCCAATTACTTTCACCTGAATTTCTGCCTGCACGTCTGCATCCTCGAGAGCAATCTTTTTCGCGCGCAACGAGGAGGATATCGTTTCAACCCCGATTACGTCGCGCCGCGCCGCGCCGCGCCGGTACGTGTATATGCGCGTGTATCTCCGCCCGCTCGCAAAATCGCGAAGAGCATAAATATCCGCGCCAAGTATCTCTCGGCATTATTACAAGCGTGTCCGTATGCACGTGACACACGTGGCGTGGCAGAGGAGCCATCGCGCTGCGCATGTTACTCGAACTCGTACTTGAACTCGTACACGAGACCCTGCTCTCGTCTCTCCGGGACTCTCCGCCAAGTGGGGATTATACTGCTGCCAAATTACAGTGCCTGGCCACCCATAATGCGGCCACGGAGACGGCAACGGTAATAATGTTGGTATTAACGGCGCGGTAACGTTCCTGCCGACGAAATTATAGGTGTTAGGGGCGTGTTAATTTTTATGCTTATTGATTTTCATATTTTACCACCTACCACGAGGAACCAGGGCGGCGGGGTTGACGCGTCGGTGCACAACAGTACCGCCAGCGAGGATCGTCAGCCAAGACGCTGACTTTCCTCGTTATCAGTCGTGGTGAATATTTTTGCGGCGAGAGCCTTGTAAAGCCTTCGAAGCTCTCTTTGGGCACTAAATGCTCGGAGTTGAATGGCTGGTCGGCTATTCGGAATCGACGTTTAAGACAGACGTGAGCGTACATATTTTTATGATTATTGATCTTGAGGTTTTACTACACAGCGCGATACTGAATAGGAGATGAGCCGCATTAACAAAAATGGATCTTATTTATGATAAAATGTAATCATAAAATTGATTTTGCTAGTCGTTTGTTTTTAGTATTCTTCGCTATTTTTGTTAGAAGCAAGAAATCTAAAAAGTTTTATAAATGCTTTTATTTTTCTGTTTTGCATCCTGGTCCTTTTCATACATTTTAGAAGTGAAACATACATGCTCAGAAATTAAGACAGGAGAAGTATCTTCTTATACATATATATTACACATAGTTATATAAAAAGATCTCTTTTAAAAATTCTTTTTATAATTAAATCTTATACTAACTTCAAGATTATACCAATTAACTTTTATTAATTTAATTTTTAAGAATTTATAAAACTCAGAAAAACTTAATATTTATTGTTGCAAATATTTTTTACAAATTCATTTTATATTAATTTTTAAAAAATAGTTATGGAGGGAAAAGATAAGATAATTCATGAAACTCCCTGTCTTGTTTTCAAAATCACATATTTTCAGCTGGGACTTCGTCATCGACTTCGGCAATTTTGAACGAAGTCCGCGGAGGTCGAAGGCGAAGCGCAAGCGCCCTCGATGGCCCATCGACGGGTCGTAGGTCGGGGCCCTGGGTCGAAGGTGGTCACGAGGACGCTGATACCCAATTCCGAGAGTATTCCTGGAATCGAAAGATACTTAATATACCGTCCGCTCAAGAAATATACAAGGGGGAGGGAGTTAACCCGCGCTCGCACGGGAGCGACCAGGACGCGATGCTACTTGGAAGGAAGACGGAATCAGGACTCGAAGAGTGGCCCCCAAGAATAAGGGAGGGGAAAAGGGACGTCGCCGAGAGTTACGGGCCATCCACGTCACGCTCAAATATTTTGGCAAATTTATGCCCAATAAAAATTAACCAGACCCCTTCTCGTTCTGCGGTTTCGGTCCACCAGCGCCGCGCCACCATCAACCTCCGCCACCTTCTTGCGGCCGTTTAACGACAAGGTGGACCTCCGGTAGATTCTCCATCCGTTACACGTTCCCGCGCATATTCGTACGTCCGTACATACGTATGTCCGTCCGTTCGTCCGTCCGTCCGCCACGGGCGTGCAAAAGCGAAGTGATTTACCGCTGGATTTTCTTTCTTTTCTCTCTTTCTCTTTTAGCAGTCTGTCTTCACGTGTCTCCTTCCCTCCCGCGCCATTGCACGTAGGGTCCTCTTCGTCTCGTGTTTATCGCCACCGAGTGTCTCTTTCGTGCCGCACCGGTCAAGAACGGAGACGAGCGACCTTTTTTTTTTATTCCATGCTCGCTTCTTCGCGCCTTCGAGAATCCATGCGGCGGGGGCGCGCGCGCGCGCGCGCGCGCGCGATGTAGCGGAGCCTTTTTTCATTCCGCGCGGTGCAAATGCAGGGAATGTGTCGCCGGTGTAAATCAGTCAACGTCCCCGGGGATTAGACTTTACGGTACCCTCGAGTTCTGGATGACTTCGCGATTCCAGGGATGGAGCAAGGTGCGCAAAAACGACGTATGAAAACACTTTACTTTTTTATCTCATAATTCATTGAAGTCGCTATTTTTTTTTAGCTTTTCGAATCCATATAGTTTCAAAAATGATATATAAATTCTCTAACTGTACTTAATTATATTCGATCATATTTTATTTAATCGACAAAATTTTATTTCTTGCTTAATTAATTAATTTTTTGTTATTTTTAACATTTTATTTCAAGTAAGGTGAGCGGCCCATCTTATTGACCATGACCCACTTACTGATCTTTTCGATATATTTTAATTTTATTAATATAATTAGTATAATTGTCAAATCGATTATTAGGAAAGTAGAAAACGCAATGTACTACTTTCAGTATAAAGAATGAGACATCTAGAATAAGTAATCATTTCAAACGGTCAATAACCCCGACGATGAATAGTATTTTTAAATAAATAATTTTATTATAATTTTTATATCTATTTCTTTAAAAAATAGGTATATCTTATGCAGGAAAATCTGATTTACATTATAGAATCATTTATTATCAATTTCATCTCATATTATATTCACAAATAAAAAATAACTATCAGTGTTATTCTTAAAAGGTCAATAAGTGAGCCGTTCACCTTAACTTAATGGTACCTGTTACTGTCTATCAAAATAGCTTTTTAAATGTTTGTTGAATCATCTTATAAATATTTTTTAGGCAAATGATTTGCGCAACGCTCGCACGCTACTTAGAACCTCGCGGTAGCGAATTAGCATGCTGCGGCATGGGGGGAACGCGACGTTGTACCTGGAGAAGGCGGCGGTTAAGGTGGTTAAGGGCTAATAACTGTGACGCGCTGCGACCGCGGTCGCTCGCACAGGGAACCGAGACCGAGTGTGTCGGCTCCGTCTGATTTCACGGGCGCTAATTAGTCCAGGCGCGCTTTGCCACACGTCTAATCGCAAATTTATATGCCGTCCGTGGCACTCGCGGAAGGTCGCGCGGGGGCGTAACGTCGACGCCGAGTGCGCCGGTGATGTTGTTCTTTTTAAACCAGTCGGAAGTCGCCGCGCCACGTTTCCATATACGCAATGCTTGAACCCCGCGAGTTTATTTCTCGTGTAAAACGTGTCGCGGCCTCAGTAGAAGTACAGTTTCTTTGTCGCTTTGCCTATCTTTGATTATAAGAATTGAATAAAATCAAGTACACTAAGATTCACTGTAGCTTTTTAAATAATTTTTTTATTTCTTAACTTTGTTGTATTATTTACAAATTTTTATAGAAATTTTGTAAGTAGAAATTGGGAAAGTTGGATAAACAAATTTTTAGAAACTTTTTTATAGGAAAATTAGTAGTAATTATACAAAATATACTTTATGTTTTTACAAGATTTTTATAATTTTTTAGTACTTTAATCTGAGTGATTTTAACTTCGTAGATATGAGATAACTTTATGTGACTTTCTGGTATATTGCTAATACTGAACTGGTGTTACGTGAGCATAATGTTTCCGAAAAGCTGTAGCAAATCGCTATAGAAACCATACACCGACACCTGCCGATGGGAATGTCATCGGCCGCTAATAAACAAAAGTGGTGCGCTTATGAAATAGCGACTCGCGTCACCTGCTCTCCCGAAGTACAACGGTGGTTCCCATAGTCGCCCGGAGCAATTTTGGAATCGTACATTGTCATTACCCTCTCCCTATGTGTACGTGAATATCGATGGCCGGTGGTTGCGTTAATAACATGCGATATTTGTACCTGTCGTGTCGTTACCAACCCTCGGAAGCGCCGCCACTTCCTGCCTTCTCGCGTTTACGCAGTTAACCATTGACTTTTCGATTCACTGTTTACCCCTGAATAGCAGCGTGTTAAAAAGGCTACTAATTCGAAAATAAGAACAAAGATATTTCACGTGAATTCACGTGGAAACGAACATTGCGTTCGATACGAAACGCCCGTGTTCTCACGTAACGGCATAAATCTGCGGTGTAAATCCGAGCGCAAAGATTCCCGAAAACGGAGCGGTGCCGTAATCGAAGGCGGATTAAAGAAACGAGAGAAAGAAAATAAAAAACGAGAGGAGAAAAAAAAAAGAATTACCGCGGCCGGATCTCTTCCCCTTTTTTATCGCGGATGCGGCGCATGTCGGCCGACTTATCTCTTCCCGAGATCTTCCCGGGCGCATTAATTCACCGGCGGATGCTGGGCCGTGGATCTTTTCTCCCCGACTGGCCCATTCGCCCTCGGAACGAAACGTCTTGATTCCGTGCGCGATCGTAAAGTTAATCGATCCGCTCCATTAAATCGCGTCCGGTAATCGCGCCGATACACTTCCCGGCGCGATTGCGACGCCGGGCCCCCATTTTCGTCAAATGGTGTCTCGCGCGCGTCTGCGAGAGCGATTTGAGGGTATACGGTCCTCTCGTTGAATCGCGGCGGCCCCGAAAGTGGCCTTTATCAAGACTCGCCGCGGGCGCCCCCCGGATCTCGGGGCTCGCTCGCGGGGCTCATAAAACTCCCGCGTTATTTACTATGTTAATTGGCGCTCACGTCAAACACAAATTTATGCTAAAAGCCAAGATGTTATCGAGTAGCCGAATGCGTTACGGCGCTGACAGGTCCTGCCTTCCAGTGTCGGACGACCAGACACTGGCCCGGCGAGGTACTTCGAGACGCACGATAATGCCGATATCTATCTTCGATGTATCGTCGGCCGCTTTCTTCCTCCCGCGTCCGTCGCGTTCGTCTCGTCGCGGATGTGCCCCGTTCCCTTCCATCACGAGCTTCCTCCTTCATCTTCGTTCCGTGATGCACGAATTTCGAGTAAGACGCTCGAAGTCGTGACCTTCGTGCTCTGGAAAGTAAAGTTTTGCGAGATTTTGACACCGTGATCCATTCGAGAAGAAAGACGAAAGAATTACTCTGCTTCAGTAATATTTAAATAAGAATCTGTAAATCACAACGATAAGTCGAAAACGAAGATGATAAATTAATGTTCTCTCTTCAATCCTTTAACTTTTTTTAAGATCGCGAAGAATACACTGATCGCAATTTTCTGCGTACGATAATTATGTGTCTTCTTAGTATTCAAAGTTGTCCACTTTCATTGTATCAACAACTTTTTTCCGCGTCCCATATGTTGCACCAGAAGGTTTGCAGATTCGTCGCTCTATCTCTCATCGATAGCGTGAACGGCGTCCTAGTCACGTACGGGCTTGAAACGCAAAGTTTTATAGTTCGCCATTGACAACGGAGGTTGCCATGTGTTCTCCAGATACGTGTGGGAATAATGGAATTTACGTGTGATTCTGCTCTTTCTGCCAGTTTACCGGACGCAGTTACTGAAGGCACCGTGCAATGTTCGCCATACGGATGACGATTTTGCCACACGCGTTTCGAAATATGCGTCCAGTGTCGCGCATTTACGAGATTTCACTGCCATCCGTCTCGCCCGCCATAGCCGACGCTCCTTCGCAGCCATTGGCTTCTTAACGTCCGACAGGTGATTTACACGCGAGGATTTACTACTCGCGAGATTTTACGAAAGGCTCTGACCCGCACCGAAACCGGCGTGGCGCGTCGCGAGTCCGTGGTAGGCGATACGCCTTCCAAGAACGAAAAATCATTTTTTACAACTGGCTACGAGCTGCGAGCTATGATGAATGGTACTGTCGGCGATAGCGATTCCAGGGTATTTTCTGTACGTCACGTGGTGTTGACAGGAATGGTGCGCGATAGAAAATATGTAAACGTTATGGCGACAGTTCGTAAAAGGAATGGAAAAATATCGACGATATCACAAAGGACAATGAAAAATCTGATTGTAGTAACTAAAATCTGTGGATAGAAATACTTTAGGATTTTTCATAATATTACGAGAAATTTAATAGACTCATTCTAGAAATGAAATTACTCTTGGAAAAATTGTTACATGGGCAACAATCCATTCATTTCTTTTTTAATGTTCTTTTATTATAGTTCAAAATATTAGCTTTCTATCAATTCTTTCCATATGTCGAAGGTATGATTATTTGATGAACCGTAGACTTGGTTCTATGTCGATATTCTTTTTGAAAACTCGACAATCATGTTCGCCACATGATGTATCGCTAAGAATTTCTATGACAGTATGTCCCAATGTGACTCGAGAGATCGTAGGAAAGCTCGCAAAATCCGCTCTCAACTTCTTCCTTGGTACGAGGAAGCAGCGTGGGTGTTTTTATGCCGTCGCTTTTATTACCACAATGGACGCCGTCCGGTGCTACGACCGACGCGATCGCGCCTTTACAAGCGAGATCATTCTCCTTTATGGCCGAATTTCGATCCGCCTCATCGGAGAGAATTCTGGAAACGCGAAGGACATAAACGTCGATCGCCGGAAGATCGAGGTTTCCAAGCGAACCCTGGCTGTCTCCTCGATATCTCCTCGAGATTAAGTTGTTGGTTCCGGGCTGACGTTAAAGAGCCTTATCCACGATATGTCCGATTGTTTAGTAGCGCGCGTAATTTTCTGATTTTCACGATGTGTCAGAGTGAAATTTACGTTTATGTCGGATAACGCATTTTTTTTTCAAATTTATTCAATCAGCTATTAAAAATTATTTTATACTCTGAATAAAGATGCCAAAGATATATTACAAGCTATCAATAAGTTTTAAAATAAGATTTATTGTTTTTAAATTTTACCTATAGAATGAGAGAAATAATGTAACTATTTTATATCAAATTTATTTAATATGATAGTCACAATTTTCAAAAATTCAATTATCGTATATTTTACAGTCTGAGTAAAGAAATCTTATTAAAAAAAAAGAACGAGGAAAAGAACGAGGATTTGCTGCAAACGTTGAACACCGAACACCGAGTCAGCTGTGCTGTAGTCAGCTGTAGAAAGCGAAACGGAGAGCGCATCGAGTTGCTGAGGTTTTTCCGCCGTAATTTATGCTCGATAATGAATCTACACTCTGCAGATAGCGCGGGGGTCAGGTGTTAATGTCGGTGCGTGTGTGGTGCGAGAGCGCGGCGCCGCGTGGGACTTGTGGCACATTCGGCCCACCCGCGCTCTCGGTCTCTCGCGAATCAGCGACGCTCAGCCGGCTGCTCTCGAAACCGACAAATGCGAAAGAATAAACAAATGTCCCGTAAACTTCACGTAATGAGAGAAAACAATAGCGTCGTGCATTTTTTGGAGCATGTGTCGCCGAGTTTGCCGTACGAATAAAGTTTAGAGACGAGTCCCTAGGAAATGAGCATTTTTTTACAGTGTAACGCAACGCGTTTTTGTCGCACGTATCGTCGAAGTGAAAACAAATTTGCTTACGAAACTCTCATGACCAACGAATCGATGAATTGTGGGTTACGTGCGCAAGATGCATACGTGGGAGAGACAGTCCTGGGAGAACTCGTCCTGCACTTTCTCCCTGCCGCGCGTCGTTTCCTTGAATTCGACGCACGTCTAACTTTCCTCTGAGCATCAATTGTCCCATCTCGATTACGTGCAACAAGTATCGTGTAAATTTACCGGTGATAATTTTTCATGATTTATCATACGTGCGACGCTGGAGACGAGGAGAAAAGGAGCTTGTTCATCCGTAAATTAATGTTGCGCATTAGCCCGAGAGATATGTCTGTGATTTGCATATGTGCGTCTAATTCCCGGAAGGTTGAGAACCGTCCGACAGGCGCGTCCCTTAAACAATGTCTACATTAAGCCTAGTTAGGCGAGGGACGGCGTTTCGCGGCAACGAGACGGGCATCGTGCCGGCAGACACGTCGCCGTCGAGAGTCATTTAAAGGCATTAAACGCTCGCTCGCCTGTGGAAACGCACCGGCATCGGCAGTTCGCCGTGGTGTTCATCGGATGTATCCGCGTATACCCGGCAACGTATTCGCAATTCACGGTGTATAAAGTACGTGGTTACGAGCGTCGCACAATCGTGCGAGCGTGCCTTGCCGGGTCGGAGCCGCCGCGTCGCGCTGGCGCGGGGCTATTAAGATATTTGAATAATATTAACATGGGGAACTCGCGGGCGCGCGCAAGGGCCGTGGTATCGATAACGGTGAAGGGACCCGCTCGTGCAAGGACTCGTGGGACCTCAGGCGATATCACGCGAGCATTTTAGTACTCGGGGCGTCGATAAAATGAGCCCACGATGATGATGCTGTTAGCCATATCGAAGCTGGCACACGAGACGCAACGTACAGGTGTCGTCGATAGAAAGTAGATTTTTTTTACACGTAATGTTTCTGCGTCAAATGTTTCCATGAAAATCGGAGATAAAAACTTATCACGCGTAGTGATTAAAATTTTATTAATTCTCGTTGTCGAGAATTTAGTGAAAATTTTTAAATCTTATCTTTGTACGATGTTTCTTGTATTATAGTATTATCATGATTATAATAATGTTGAGAATTTAAATTTGCAGTTTAATGTTTAAAAAGAAAAGAATGCATATTTGTTCATCCAAGAATTAAAGAAAAGTTATCGAACAATGTAAATAGCGAACAAAAATATCACAATCTTGGCGAGAGGTGCAATTGCAGCACCGCTTGAAAGATGACATCTCGTATTTCCGATGCATGCAGGCGGTGAACAAAAATGCACGTGCTAAACTGTACCGGTGGCAGTTGACATACGCGGAATTACACCGTGTTTATTAGCCGTGGCTCACGTACCGCGTACCGCGGCGCTTATCGTGGCCGCGATGCATCTCTCCGCACGGTACGCCAATGAAATCACACGGTGACCTCATTCACTGAGTCAATACTTTCGATGTGCTCTGCGATCGGCCAGGCGAGGTTCCACGAACACGAGCATGCGATTCCGTTCCCCCGAGGAACGTGTTCCGAAATGTAAACCGCTCCCACGCATATGTTCGTCTAACATGCTATATACATACGTCACTTTCAAGAGACAAGACTTTCGGTCCCGTAATGCCGATTTGGCGAAACAATGAGACACGCAGTCGGCGAGATGTATTGTTGACGAACTAGGGGTTTCCATATACCTAAGCCGTACTACGGATAGATTCCTTCAAGATGGGATGTACGTGTAATTCAGTGGTTTCGGTTCATCAATGCAGATGGTGTTCTCGATAGGAGAAATAGTGTCCAAATATACAACATGTGCGTTGTAGTGATTATCAACTATAGTGGACGTGAGGACTCAGAATGGAGTAAACATGTGTCTTTTACAATTGTTTTGCCGAACGCTGGTGGTCTCCTATTTTTTTTCTTTATTTATTTTATTTTACATACGAAAGTAGCGATATATCAATACAAATCAATTTACTCCAAGAAAAACGAGTAACAAAGCTGAAATCGCAATTCTAAAAATCAGATCAAAGCAAATCGAAACAAAAGAGTACACCGATCTAACAGACGCAATATAAAATTACAGATGAAAGCAAGAGAAAAGAAGTTGAGAGAATCGTCGAGAGAGCATTTTGAAAAGAATCATAAATTATCTTTTATGCAAAAAAATGTCATGAGATGCTGTATATGAATTGAACATCAGGTTCTGGTTTATTAATGTAGGTGCAGATACGTGCGTTTTGAAAATTTACTGTGCGCCATGTATGTCGCCATTATTAGAAGTGCAGGTAAGAAAATCTCAGAAACGTGATGGTAAACCCATAAGATTCCACGTGTGGTGTTTAGGTTGAAGTATATACCACCAAGGACGTGCCGAAGGTGAATCATGCTGCACATGTCGGATGGTTACTATGTCGAAAAGGAAACAAAGAAGAAAAAGAAAGGAAAAAGAGGCAGCGAAGTTAAGATGGAGCTAAAGTGCGCGGATGGGCTTCGCGCGCCCGCCTATACCTCGTTTCGATAATATCCGCGAGAACAATTTCTTATCCTACATCTTTAATCTTAACGTCTCTGTCCGCGCGCGGGTCGTGTATCAAATTGCGCCGCGCGATTATCGCCGCCGCCGCGACGCTGGTCCGTGTATAATTTTGCAACGCCGGCGATTGGCTTAGGATTTGAATAATCGCATCGTGTTTCCGCCGCGCTGTTACTGATCGCGGCGATTATTGTCATTATGATAACCGCGTGGGTCTCAGCCGATTTAAGCTTCTCGTCCTGAAAATATGTACGGCACAGTAAGCTCTTAATTTATATAACATTTTGCAGTTAGCGTAGCTATCTGCCGCGTTCTAACAAAATAATTGGTTTACAGTTTATTTTCTATAATTAAGATTAGAAATACGAGTATATTTGTTCCTTTATACGTTATATAAACCAGTTTTTATATCTTTCAAGACATTTATATGTTCTTATCGCAATTTTGTTGCGAGAAATACTAATACTTGCAATAAAAAAAAAGGGTTTTACGTTCACAGTGATTTTTTCTATGTCTCATATTCTAAGCTTACTGTTTTACAACAAACATATTCCTCTTTCAATAAAGTAAAAAATAGTTTTTTTCTCTTTTAACCTTTGTGGAACACACCTAAAAATTTTTAGTAACATTTTAAATATTTTGAAATATGCCTAGACAGTTTATATGTGTCGTTAACATTATGAACATTGTAAAAAAATGTTGCAAAAATAACAATTTTGCAAAAGACATTTTAAATAAAAAAAAAACTTTTTTTTTCTCGTTTACAATATTTTTAGCTAAAAATTTAGGGTAAAACTATTTTTGATTTAAAAGTTGACTACAGGATCAATATGACTCTGTGTGTTCCCAGAAGGTTAAATACTCTTGTTTATACTATTTTTCTCTGCATTTCAGAGGAATCCTTCTGAGGTTAATATAAGAGTAAAATCCGCTAAGATTAAGAAGATTCATATATCAAAATTATATATTTTTTGAGTGTGTAATTGTAAAAGAATGATTAAAAGTATCGATATTAAATTTACATCCATTTTCATGCGTCCAGCCACGGGGAAGAAATTGATTTCCCGTCCGTGCCAAAATTGCCGGGGCGACTCGCACCTTTAGCGCATTTTAATTCAATCGTTCGGCGGTGAATCGCGCAGGGTCACCGCGCAGGGTCAATCGTATGCTAATTGCCAGCCAAAAGACGAACGGGGCCGCGCGCGAAGGAACAGGAGAAACGAGGAGCGCGTATTCGCGCCGAGGACGATCGAAGTACCCGCGGCTCGGGCAAGGTCTTTGAACCTGCGCCGTCGACCCCGTAATGCACCGTTGTCGTTGAATTGTTCTGCATAAATTTATGACGGGCAAGTGTGAGACGCGCACGAATGCACGTACCGCAGGACGAAGACGAATCGTCCTGGTGAACATGAGGGGTGTCTCTCTCTCTCTCTCTTTCTCTCGCCCCCCTCGCGAGCCACGCCTCCGGTCGACGATGTTAATTACTGCCGATTTCAGCCGCGGAATGCCTTCCGCAGGAAGATCGGACGCCAATCTCTCATTGGATGATTCTTCTTCGCAAAGTCCTGCTGTATGTCATACGGAGTGTCTCTCTCAATGAGTTGTACACTGAAAAAAAATTCTGGTTAAATACGGACGAATCAGAAAATCTTGTAAAATTCATCAAATATTCTGGTTATTATAATAGAAATTTTGATAGAAATTATTATAGATAGAACTCAATATTTTATAACTTATAAAATATTGAGTTCTATTATAATAACCAGAATATTTGATTGATCCTAAATAATTCGTCCGTTTTTAACCAGAATTTTTTTCAGTGTACTTTTCGCATTGCATCTTTTATTTGTTGAACTTGGAATTAATTTAGATTTTTCGATTTTTAGTGATACTAGCGAATGAAATAATTAATATCACGAATAAGTTCTGCAAGTTATATTGCAATGATTCATATAATATTTATCGTAAAATATTATTTTAAATATTATTTTAAAATATTATTTTAAAAAATTCCGAAAAAGTGTATATCTGTTCGTATTGCTTTTTTTTAATGAGAATTATTGATTAGATATGAGTAATCCGAGAAATTTTCACGAGCTGTTAATAAGGTAACATGTTTGTAAAAAATAAGAATTTATTGGGCCACAATAAGAAGTGTGCTATCAATAAAGACTAGTCATCTGTTTAAAATGTGCTAGCAGGAAAAATTTATATTTTAGGGAAATGTGAAGATTATCTCCGGTTAAAGAAAAAAAACAGATGAAAGGCAACCGCCTTTAGGTTAAACTAAGTATTATATTTTCCTCAAGCATAAAAATATGAGCTTGTTTCTGTTGGAAGAATAAGAGAAAAGGGAACAGAATTTAGTAAACATGAAGATTTCTAAAGATGCTATCGGTCCATTGAAAATACCTGGTAGGCAGCTGACATACAGATGTAGTTCATTCCGAGAGCATATTGTATAATTTTTGTATCGGTTATACACTGGACACAGATTTTTTTCGAGTAAGTAGTGGCGTTAGGGTCTCTCGATCGGTTTTCACAAGTTTCCAATAGGTTGCCATTTTCAGGGATTTTACGGTTCTTAATTCATATTATTCATTTTCAAATTCTTGACGTTTCAGGATCTCGCAGCAGGTACTCATACATTTCCAATACATCAAGGTCTGTTCAATTTTTAATGACTTTTAAAAATTGCATAAATGTAATTAGAAATGTTAAATAAAAAAATTTGAATTTTTAACGTTTGTAATATTATTTATAAGAGTGAATAAAATGCACAACCTCGTTCTACGTGCGAACAATGGTCGAATGGC
>VBVQ01000778.1:0-47843 GCA_011636635.1 Tetramorium simillimum | reverse complement strand
ATATTATATAAACAAATTGCGTCATTCACATTTAGAAACGATTGGCGAGAAACACTAATATTAATAGATCACTTCTAAATATTGCACGGATACAATTAATAGCAAATTCTTCACTCGTATAAAAACGACGATCGCATGATTTTTCTGATATGATTTTTCTCCTTCATCAAATTAATAAAATTGTAAACATGCACATTTCTGTCGGTTTTGTTATAAACGTGATTCATGTTGCACAAAAATCAAATTCGTTTTAAAATCGCGTTTGTCCCATCACTATTATCACTAATTTTTCCTTAAAAAAATAAATCTTCGAGCTTTTAGAATTCATTGTTGGTAAATTTCTCAGGACTTAGGCCTATAGTTTCAGGAATATTGTAAAATATCTTTGATCGCGTCTTTTCGCAGCTTCGTTCGATATTGAGCGGTGTAGCGGATAATAGGACAAATTTTTTTCATTAAAAAAAATAAAAGGATTATTCGCGCGAATACTCTCGATGTGAATTTAAATCATTCCGTTACATTACCTTCCTTCCCTTCCGCAATGCCGCAAAGAGAACCGCACAATGCGACAAGAGGAAGAATTTCCCCTGACGAATGATTATATTTCACGTAGAAAATAAGACGCGCTCTATCTTCTGACCTGCATCGGTTTACTGTTACCACCTTGTAACTCGGCACACACCGTCGTGAATCGCGAATCGCGAAATTCCACCGACTCCGCCGGTTATTTGTCGCTCGTCTTGCGAAAAGGGGTGAGTTTCAGGTGGGAGTTGCGGGATGGGAGAGATTTTCTACGTGGTCCCGTAGCGCGCGATCATCTCCGGGGTTGATCGTCATCAACACTGCGTCTGATCGCACTCGTCGTGGGAGGAATCGCCGTCGCCGCCGCCGTCGCCGCCACCGCGTTTGATGAGCACCCGCGTGTGGTTGTTGTTGCCGTGATTACCTGGCCGAGCCGCGGCAATCATCTGCACAGTCTGTGGCTGCTGCAGCTGCTGGTCCTCGTTCGACAATCGTTTATCGCAGTCGTCGTCCCTCGGCACCGCCGACGCTGCCGGCTGATAGTCACACCTTCTCCTCTCCCGCCATCGGACCTGCGGTCGAGCGGATAAACTGAAACAGTCAACGTTCCATAATGGACTCGACTCGGGCACGCTGCTGTCACTGGCACGATACGGACGGATCATACGTATACATATATTGTTTCTTTCTTCCTTTTCCCCCGTTTCATTCTCCCCTCACCGCTCTCCCTTTCTCTCTGTCTCTCTCTGTCTCTCTCTCTCTCTCTCTCTCTCTTTCGCTCGCTCTCCCTCCCATTGACAACACATGATTAGTTGGCCCGTTGCAACATTACTCCCATTAAAACGGCTGCATTCCACGTGGGTTAGTATGCGGGTGGGTTAGTACGCGGGTGGATTAGTCACAGGAGAAGGACTGATCGTGTGTGTTAGTCCGCATCGCACCATTGACGAGTCGTGCATACGGGAATTTCCAATCGAGGGAATGTTACTCTTTCTCTCTCTCGCTCTGTCTTTTGTGCGTCAAGCGCAAATTCTCGTTAAAATCACAAGGGTGTTCTCCATCGCTTCCCGACGCTTAGGTAACGTCGAATAGTTACGTTTCAGGATTTTCCAAATACTATTGTGGCACGCGAAATCGTCCACAAAGTCTTGTAATTCGCGATCGAAGAATCAGTGGATTCAGAGAAATTGATGAAACGTCGTTTCCCACACTCTTGTAAATTCCGAATCCAGAATCACGGATGTTTTGAAATAATTTAATTAAATGATTAAAATTTTTCATACAAACGACGATGAATTTTTTCCATTCTACTCTGGGACAATCGTGTGCAAACCTCGCATTTAAATGTTTACATTTTTTTTCACACGATGATACTTTGAAATAAATAAAAAGCAACGTTTCCGCCTGTCTCGTACAGTTTTTCATTTATGTTGTGCATTTAAATAGACAGATTATTAGTATAAACGTCAATTAAATGTCAGGGGAGATTATGACGTAGCTACATTTTATCGAAAGAATTAAAGAGATTAGTAATATAATCGCTTGTAAGGAATACAAAGTAATGGAAGTATACTGATAACGGGAAGAAACAGGAAGATTTCAAAGACCGGTGAATTAATCCACGATTTCGGAGATAAGAAATTCAATTCCACGAAACGGGGTTTCCTGCCACTTTCTCTTAATCCACCTGGTTCTTTGCTCAAGTCCTATTTCTTGATGGGTGTCGTGGAAAGGTAGGCGGGAAGCTTTAGGCGTCATTTAAATCGATTCAATCGCGAGAGCCCCGTACTTTTCGTCAATATTGCATACCGAGACTGTTGTGGCCGTGCAGGAATTGGCTCGTTTTCGCAAAAGGACGCTGCCATCCCACTTTCTCTTGAATTGCGCTATTACCTGTGCGGCACCACGAGGGAAAATATCATTACATAGCACGAAAGTTACCTCGAAGACAGAAACGACCGTTTTCGTAGTCATAGGAACTTACCTCGCCGTTGCAAAAGCAGAAAAGCACAGCCACACAGAGACCCTGGAAGAGAGAAATTACATTTTACCTAGACATCGAGCTCGTAGAAAACGAAGAAAATTCCCGTCGACTTTATTACAATTTCTTTCGCATGAGATACAGGCTTTTCCGATTAACTCTCTAATTTAATCGTATCGTCAATGAGCTATGAAATTTTATTCCCTTCTCTCATTTTGCTCCACATTTTGCTCCACTTTATTATTGTGTGTACGGATCGAAAGCTGCGCTATTTATTTATTTTACATCAAATCAATTCCATTTAACTTTTTTTTTAATAGTTACCAAATTATAAATATCAGTTAAATTGGGGAAATATTGTACATGAAATGAAGATGATATCTATTTATTTAGTTTAGCGGAACATATATTTACACTTTCTTACACTTGTTATTTTTATTTCAAGTCGTTTCTACATTTAAGTAAACAACGGCACGAATAAATGTAACAAAGGGATTGTGCAAAGTTAATCGATCGAAATGACTTTTTGCAATGGGTCTCGCAATGGATGCACGCGACATTGTTAAGATGCGCATGTATATGCGCATTCTAACGACTGTGTTTTTCAGATATAAAATGGTTACCTTTCAAATACCAAGATAACTGGTTCACTCGGCAGAATCGTTCAATTAAATAGCGATTTCATCGATTTTATACGATATAAAGTGATTATATAACAATGCAGTCATGTCGGCAGTGTCGTGCATGAAAGCGCAATTTCGCACAAAATTTGGTTGCTCGATACTCGTATTGCTTCGGGTGAGAATCTGAAAGGATGCCTCTCTCTGTCCTTGTTTATGTCGAGGAAAAAAAACATGCAAATATCGTTCAAAGAATTCATCGTTGCTGAATTTAAGTGCGATAGCATTCGAACATTCCGTATGCACGTTGCACCTGTATTTTTTTCATCGTACAAAAGTCATTTCTGACTAAACGGAGCATGATGGTTAAAAAAAAAAAACGAATGGCTGCGTCATGTTTCACAAAAGATATGTGAAACGTTTGTTTCTAACAACACGTTACTCTATTTGATTTTGAGACTGCAGATTTACAAGAGAAAGATTGAAATCCCTTTTTTATTGCACAAAACACTCCGCGTTCATCAGGTTTGATCATATTTGCATGGTATATGTATTTCAATATTCTAAATTGGCAAAAGATATAAAATTCATTTTGTTAATTTATTTGTTTGCAAAACAACATTTTATACGTTACATGAAAAATGATCGCGATATAATACATACAAAATAAAAATTAATTTTACATTGGCGAATGCACTGTCGAAATGTATGAAAGAGTAGGCTGCAATAATGTACATTAAATGCATGAAGGTTTATAATCTTGATATTTGTTCCAAACATATATGTCACAATGCGCAGTACGATTTTCTGAGCATAAACAACATTTATTATACGACTGCGTGTACGTCGCTTGTTTATATCGCTGTTAATTGTAAACCAATAATGCAAAAGTTTAAAAGTACCAACCTGGAAAGAAGCTGTAATTGCAGAAAGGACCTCGTAAAAGTGCTCCCAAGGATGGTTTTTTGGTGGTCGAAACGGAATTACTAAATAGTGAAGACCCAAGAGAGGCACTAAAAGTAATGTGGCCCTGATAACAAAATATCAAACGTCGTCGTAATTTGTCAGTATTAAGTAAATAATAATAATTATTATTATTAGTTTGTGTTTAGAAAGTGTAGTATTCTTTCGCGCGACAAAATTGACAAATTCAATCAGCAATACATCTGAATTACTTGTGTTTCAAAATTAATAAACAGACATTTTTTTCGTGAAATAATGAAAAGAAATACTGTGATACAGTAATAATACTGAATAGTTCATTATCATTCATTGAGCGAAAGTTGACAAGTTTATCAAAATAATTACGTGTAATTTATCGTGATTAAAAAATTGCATTATACATGCTCGTAAATCTCTGTAAAAAGGGATACGTTCGTTACGCTCTTTGTTACGTTCTTTTTTGCGCTGTCATGTCAATGTACAATTTGACGTGAAAGGTAGCATACAGAAAGTGAAAAATTCAACTACCTGAAAGCTTGCAGCATAGATCGTGAAGGGCGCGTTCCAATGGCGGGACCGGCACGTAACTTCATGAGAAGGACTCGCACGATATTAAATAGGAAAAGCAGATTCAACAAGGTGGAGACGCATACAGGATAAACCAGCGCGTTCATATAGTTGCCCTCGTCGATCCAACACCTAAGTAAGCGTGATAATTTAATTCGCTATAATTCCTTCATTATTTTTCTTTCTAACAACAAATTGTTACAAATAGATAATTAGTTAGTAATCATTAGTTTGTTTATTGGCTGATGTAGCATCTTATATTATTTTATTAAGTTAACCTCACGACGCGTACGTCTGTCTATCTCACCGTTTTTTTTAATTATAGAGCTATTTATATAAAAAGACATGAAAATTTTTATGTTATGAATTCTAATGAAGTATATTGTAAATTGCGTGTGTGCACGGTTTTTACTCAAATTTCCTTTAAAAAACCGCAGACCCGCGTGTTATTATTAAAATAATTAATAAAATGTTTATTGGTTCATTACAAAGTACATTCAACATATCCTAGTTTCTGCTTTCATTGGGGACGCGTTTTGTGTACGAACGTCGTTATCTCTGAAAATATTTTTGACAGCTTGAAATATTACGCATGTCACTCGTCAAGTACAAAGGGGAATATTTAATATACCTGTATTAATAAGGAAAGGAAGAAGGAAAGCGTGTTTGTATTCATCAAAGATGATCGATCGTACCTCCATTCTGTGTATCTAAGTATATCCACACATTCGTGTGTAGAGACGCTTAATATAAATCCCTATTCTAACAAACCTGATAGGAAGACGATGAAAAATGTCAAGGGAATAACTTGGCAACGAGCTTCCTGTAATAAGCACAGAAGGCAGAGGAGGCAGAGGATACATAACAGATTGGAGGATCGCTGCTAGCGCGTGCCTTAGTCCCGACTAGTTATAAAACATTTATCTCACATGATAGGTGGAGTATACAGCAGAAATATATCGACGAAAATAGAGGGCGGAGCGAGGAAGAGCGGATGCTGACGTCGAGTCTTGTGTAAAACAATCACGAGAAGACTCGACGTCTAAGACTAAAATCTAAAAATAAAATCTTTCCTTTTCGCGCGATAACAGTATATTACTTATACATACACGGAACGACGAATATAAGTCACGAAATAAAATAGACGGCTATATTTTTATCGGCTGAAATTTATGTTACTTCTTTCGCTGAGGAACTTGTTAAATGGACGATTTCGATTCATCTCAATGATGCTTGATTAGTTCGTGCCAACAAAAGTATTTCTTATTTCATTAACATAACAGCGTGCACGCTTTAAAGAAAATGTCGTTATCGTGACATGCGACGGTTTCCGTAAAATTTCCGCATTCACAGTAACGATCGACTCGACAACATTTGCTTTCAATATGACATTGTTTTCATCAACTTGATACTTTATAACGTGGCCGTTTATTTCATCAATGTTTCCGATATGTTTCAATCTGCGTCGCTCGTAAAACTATCCAACGGAGCGAATGTGTGTATGTTTCCGGCATCTGGTGTAAAGATGGAGTATCCTCATGTTATTTCATTATAAAGGCGTGTATACAGCCGCGCAGAATAGTTTTCAATGAATTTTAATATTTCTACCGAATAATAATTGTAATTAGCCGGTAACAGCTGTCGTATTGATAATGGGCATCATCGAGTCATTGAACATACATAAAATCGACAGACATAAAATCGAAACAATGTTATTCAAATGTAGAAATTAATTTCTGCATTTCATCTGAACTCTAATTAAAAAAATAAGATGATACAAAAAGGTATGTGAAAGTATTAAAGCGTATTCGATTAAGAGACAAAGTGTGAGACTTCTCTCTAGGTAAGACTATTAGTTTCAGTAAATAATATGATTGAAAAACCATGTCTACGAAGTTGTGTTAATTACTTAATATAGTTATGGACTTAAAATTTTAGCATAGTGTATCGTAAAATCAATCTTGAAACTCTGTGAAAGTTTTAAAGTCGAGCAACGTATATAGATGTAATAGCCTTGTAGTAAATTATGGCACGCGATAAACCATGGCATTCGGTAGTCGAGATTGCACAATGTGGCATATTCATCAAATTTTGCCCTTTTCGTAATTTTATTACGTTGTCTGGCTTTTATTTTGTATTTTCCTGTAAAACTCGTGTTGCGGAAGCCCTCGGCAAAGTAAAGTACACGTTGGGAAGTTGCGTTACGAACAAAAAAAATTGTTGCAAAACGCGTGCTATACACCTCGATGAATTGTTCTTCAAAAAAAGATAGACCGACAATGGTTTTTTTTGTGGCCGAGACCTCGCTTTTGATAAAATAACGAGGGTACTCAAAAGCGCTGATTCATTCTCGGAGATTTTACTTCGGTATACTTATAATGTAGAAGAAGCGGTATGTTTTTATCAGCTCTCTTAAATTTTTGACCGCATCAAACTTTGAAAACTCAAAACAGCTATGAAAGTAAAACTGGATTAGTTAAAAAATATTACTTAATTGTTTTACATCGCGATGCAAGAGAATAACTGTCTCGAGTTGAGAGTGCTGTAATCGCCAAATTTATATGGATATTATGTAAAGCTTCATAAAAATACATCTTTCTCAAATTTTCTGAAAAATAGAGAAAGCAGTAGAGATATAAAATAGCTGTATCGTTATGATCCCTGACAGATATGAAAATATTTCTACCTTATTTCACATTCCTTATATCATTTTTCTTATTACCTATTATAGGAGGGGTCTCCTCCGTATACAAATTCATATTTTAAAAGACCAGGGCGTTCATGCATAAGGGATTATACATGAAACTCTTTTTGGAGGAAAAAGGTTTCTACAATAAGTTATGATCCTCCTATCGGCTATAAAAAAGTATCACACAAAAAAGGTCGAATGTGAGATTTAGAAAGGTTTTAGATAAGAGAAAAGGGTCTTTTTACGTTTACTTACGTGATTTAGTTACGATCTAATAAAATAGAAACTTGCCTAATGCACTTTTTAATATATAAATAATATAATAATTTTCCTTCATGTATTTAGTTTAACAAAAAAATTCTTGTCAAAATAAAGTAAAATGTTATGTAATTCATCAGCCCATATCATTTTAACGTAATTATTCGTCAAACCGCCAAAACATTTTGTCAGTTACACTCGATGTTGCTTCGGACACAAGAGGAAATGATTACTTTATTTATATAAACACACTGATTTTCTCAGCATGTGTATCGACAGTTTTCGTACGTATCAGCTATCGTACGTAATGGAACGGTAATGTCATTGTCGCACCGTGGTTTCGATCTTGTACCACGGCACATTTAGTTACCGTAGCTTCATGGTGGCGGACATACCTAATTTTACCATCACATACGCAACCGACCGCATGCCGTTCTTGCTGAGAAATTAGAGTAGACCGGCACCCTTTCCGTGGTCGATCAGTGCCACAGGTCAATAGTCTCCTTCAACGAATCTCCAAACACTTCAATTAGGCTCGTTCAATTTCCGTAGTTTTCGTCGTTTATCGGAAACACATTAGTATTACGGATCCGGAAGCAAACGTTTCCCTGATACGGTCATATTTTTACACGCGCTACGCGCCAACCACGTGGAGAAACCATTTGGAGATTCTATTTCTTTCTTTTTTAGTTTTACTTGTAATATAATTCTAAACTGGAATTACCATACTTTTTATCTAGAATGTATAAAGTGCATTGGGCAAAATTTGCTTGTTGAAATCTATGTGGCACTTAATCTTAGTATTTCTGCATTTTTGCAATGAAAATTGTTTATTCGTTCGTGCTGTCCGTTGTCAAACGTGGACCTCGGATAAAACCAATAGGAAGTACGTATGTTAATCAATCAATTGTCAGATCATACGTGTTATTCGTTTCTTTCCTGATGTACACAATGTTTGATTAAATTTATTATTTATTTATTAAGAAACGCTACAAGTAAAGTTTTTAATTTCAATTCTATATCTATACATTAATAAATATCGGATTAACCAGTTTCATTTTAATGTCATAAAAAATAATAAAATACGCCAATACGACAGTAACTTTATTTCTTTTGTCTATTATATACGATAAAAGCTTTTTTAATCCACTTTGAGAACCAATCTTTTATCCAATTTTGAATTTTCTTTATCTATTTTGTGCAACAAAAGCTTCTATTAATGTTGCTGGCATAGTACTGGTTTTACAAGCGCGATTGATCATTGACAACGTGCTACTTACTGCTCGGTGTCTGCAGGATCGTCGCTGGATGCACGTAATGCCGTGTATAAGGTGACAATTACAGCTGGCACGGGCCACCCGAGTCCCATCAGCCAATTCACTAATTTGTGCTCGCTAGTGAATGCACTCACTAGCAACGTGTGCAGGTAGAAGCCTTCGCAGAGCATCCAAGCGTAGTTTGTTAATAGAAAGTAATGAAGCACTACGTGCAGTACGCGACACGGTATCTGCAAAGCACGACAAATTCATGAATGCTTCTTCAAAGTCACTTATAAGTCATATTCGTTTGTCAACTATTCGAGTAAGTTTTGCCATTAGACTTAAATTTAACAATATCTTCCGATGATGCTGGTAGTCCTGATTTTTTTTAATTCTACAATTTAATCAAATTATTATTTCTAATAAATTTTTTATCACATTTCATAATCCATTTATCATTGAAAAATATTTAACTTTGCCATACTATTATACTTTCATGAATTGCACGTGATACAATTTTTATCAATAGTAAATGTTTTTTTTTCTTTCTAATATATACTTATTACGTTAGCTAAACCGCTTAAAAAGAAAAACTTAGTTTTAAAGTTTTAACACTAACACAAACGTTATTTTCTGAATAAATCTTGAATTACAAATAAAACATAGTTCTTCATTATATCTTTACATATACATATGTATATATCTTCTCTTTTTTCATGGACTTTTATTATATTTATATTCTCAATACGTACGCCATTATTAAGTACTACATCCGTATTCGCTACTATGAATCTGTACCAAATCAGCCATAAGGCATTGTTGAATGCGAACGAGGTGAATAGATTCATATGCAGCGTAATCCGTGCACATCTGAGAGATCTGCGTAAAGAAACAAGAAAGTTTTTTCAATTGTACTTCTCCAAAGTCTTTTCAACGAGTCCTAACGAGTTCATGTTACAAAACGATAAAGAAAGATCTAAAAGTTCACCGAACAATGGTACGTGAGTGACATCCGCCTAGATTGGGTCGCTATTTAAGCTGCACTAGTTTGATATTTCGAATAGAGTCTTAACAGTCTTAACAGTCTATGTCTTTGGTGATAAGACTTACTTGTTAGATAAAACACATTTAAAACTTATTCAGATTAACTCTAGACTCCAGAATAAATAATACAATAACATTTTAATATTTCTAGAAATAGAAATTTAAATTAAGAGTTTCTATTATAATATTTTCAAACAATGCCGTCTTTTATCTTCTAAGATTCTTATAAAGAGTTTTTTCATCTCAATTTTTGAAAAAAACTGCGAGTTCTTATTATTAAATTAAAAAAAAAAAGATATTGTACCTCTCTTCTTAAGCGATCCAATTTAGACATATCTCAAGCGTATGATTCCTCCGAAAGTAATTCTCAAAGTTTTTGCATTAACGTACTCTAGCGCGTATACAAATTTTAATATCCTGTTGAGGTAGCAAAGATAATAACAACGTCGATAAATTTGTAACTTACCGGAAGTACGTGAGAATTCCTAAGGAAAGCAATAGAGCTACCAAGGATATCGCGTACCCCGCCTCGTAGATTCCACTTATACTTTGCTGCCACTGTAATTACATCATCAAAAATTCGAAACTTTATCCTCACATTTCGCTCTTCACAGGCCTGATAATTTTTAGAGTGGTGCCTTAATTTTTATTAATTCATGTTACGCGGACGGCGCGAGTTACGATCCTATTACTTTGTCAGAAAATTTCACAGTTTTAGATTGGAAGGGATGACGATGTAGCAGAGAGTGAGTAACGCGAATCTGACCCCAATCGTTTCTTTGATTAATTATCATGTCGCCGTTGCAATCTCGGTGCGCCTGTACCGTAGAAGAGACTAACTACCATCTAGATTTGTAGAGTAACACTATTTTTTAGAAGGTATTCTTTCAAAAATATTTTTGTAGATAATGCATCTTAAAATTTATGCAAATGAAACGCTGAAAATTTGATTAAAAATGTAAAAATATTTTTTTAAGCACGTAATTAAACTTCAATTTATTAACAAGAATTATATTTGTTAGTTATAAACTTTTCATATATTAAATGAAAAAAAGATTGCAAAAGTTTTTTCCAAAAGTAAGAAAAAACGATTGCAAAACAAAGAAATGTGCAACTAGAATAAAACTTGACCGTGTCAATAAAAAAATGTTGAAATAGTTGTGAACGGTATTCGCTTTTTTCTTTTTTGTATATGTATAATGTACACATATATTTTAGAGCAAAAATTTCCAGGACCTACAAATATAAAATTCTACATTTCTGCTATCCAGGCTTGTCACGACTCTCCGTTATCGTAAATGCCGTGTCGTAACAAACTTTAAGCTTCAAGTTTTCGGGAATCTTAGAATCAGATTTTGTGGATGCCAGAAAATGGCGAAAGTCATTAAAAAATTACGAGTCTCATTGTCAGGGAAATTTGATGTTTAATTTTTTTCGTTCCGAAATATGCACGGGCGACGCATTTTACTGCGTGTGAGTGTTGCGTTTTAAAATTCATCCGCTTACGAGATCCTCCATGTCCCTCACACAGCCCCCCTTTGCAACCAACATACTTCCTTTACGCCGTCGCATGCAAATCTTGCCGCATCTGCAAAGCAAAGTCGACTAGTAATAGGGCTTCGTAACGTTGTCCTATGTATGACAAATGTCTGCCAGGCACGAAGTGTTTATGAGGCTCGCCGTCCGAAAAACATGCCTCATGATTCACGTCGAGGACGGTCGTGCTTGGAAAATTAATCGAGCTTGTCTCGAGTACGGAAGAAAAATTCGGACTTTGTCCGAAAGCTCGAGCGTGTAATCTCGCTCGTGAAATATGTAAAGCAAGCAGACGCTTCGCGATTCGCGATCAAAAGAATCTATTCTCATATTTATTACAAGTGGATGATGGTGGAAGAGCATTAGCCCGTCGTTCCCACCGGGATAGGAAGTGGCGCGTTATTCTTCACCGCCATCGTACGAACGTCACGTTACTTATTAACGTTATGCTTACACGAAAGCCTACAAGTCCGTGCTTTCACAGCCTAGCCCTCTATTCGTAGATAAGATGCCGCAGCTTAAATGCGCGCAAATGTGAATTAATATTTAACCCTTCATGTATAAATCTCTTTGCAGTACAGGCGATTACGCCAAAATGCTTTCAAGCGAAAAAAGAAAACCAAAAAAGATAAAAGCTATCTGGACATATATGGTTGACTTGATTACTCCATCGTCGAATAATTCTACAAGTTGTTACGTTTTATAAAATATTAATTTGCTTCGGCACAACTCACAGCGTGAAATTGTCGAATTTCTCGCAGGTATTTTTACTATTACAATTTTACCATATATTATTGAAAATTATCTAGCGCGTAGCGTAGCACGTTCGATACAACAGCGAGAACATCTGGTTACGTCGAAATGTTAATTTGAAACAACGTTTCGAGATATTAGTTTTCTATTTTAGAAGTCGGATAATTTACAAAGAGAGGCAGGCAAGGTATGTCGAATAGGACTGTGCGGCACGTGGTTGAGAGCGAAACACGAGTTGGACGAGTTCGACCTTTAATTAATCCATAGCGTTAATCGAATCGGCGAATATTATAATTATGGGGAAAATGAGGTCCACGCCACACAGCTTTAAACGGATTTCGCACCGCGCTACGGTAGTCGGTGCTAAATAATTCATGAAGTTGAGGTGTATGCAGTCTCCGGATACTCCGGATACCGGGCTCTACCTTGAGATTACACGGCACTTGATACGTTAATAGTGTAGGTAGGTATGAGCCCGGGTCTCTCTCTCTCTCTCTCCCTCTCTCTTCTTCGGGCCGGCCCAATCGGATTAACGCGGGTCCTGGAAATTATACCGCTGTTGCATGCGGGAACACGATAAATTTTATCAACGATGAACAAAACGATAATTGTATCCCCACCGCATCGCCCATGTTTATTATGTATCGATAGTGGGGATTACACCATCTCCCGTGCTACATTGCAGCTTATTGTCGTTTACGTCCGCGATCCCGTTAATATTAGGAGATAGATGAATCCTCAATTTCGTACGTGTCGTATTGTCGAATTGAAATCGAGCTATCGCTGTTTGCCGATCGTATTGGATTTTGGTGCAAAGTTCGCGCTGCGAACGCAATGAATCGCTCGGAACGTGACAATATCGTGCGTTCGCATCGCCACGACAATGACACCTGTAAATCTATAAAATAATAGATCCAACTGATATAAATATACTTACACTTTACATATATATGTCAATTATTATATTATACGTATAACTATAGATATATGTACATATCTTCTCTCTGTTCTTATATTGTACATATTTAAAAATGTTTTTATTGTAGCATCACATTTCTTGCGTGTAGGATGATATCGAAGTTTTATACATAACTGAAATCTGTTAAAATTGCAGCTTTTGCACTTTTATTATTTCAACTATAATATATTGTATTTCTAATAAAATAAAACGGTAAGATTAGTTGGGTATCGATATTACACGCGTAAGTATGTCAGTTTCATAATATTCGATATATAAAATGGAATCTATTGGATATCTATCTTCTCGCCAGCAAATGCTAAAGGGATTCTATTAGTTGCGTGGATGAGGTCTATATACCATTACATGAATAATAATGCACCAATAGTTGTTCGCGTCCACGTACATACATCTATTAAATCTCTCTATTCTAACGGCTCAAGAGATTGATGATTTTTAGAAATTTCTTTTATGAATAATGGATAATAATCTTTTCAGAGGTTTTTATTCGCGTTGTAGGTGTATGCAGAGACAAGTCCATTTTTTAAATCATATATTACTATTCAATATTTTGTACTTTGATCAATTTTTCAGTGAAATTTGAAAGACATATTCTTATACTTTATATATAAAATAGATATACTTTCAAAAATATAAGAAAAAAGAAAATTGATATTTTTTTTATTTATAATAGGTATATTAGTTATCTCTTTTTATTGATATTTCTATCTTAAAGTAGAGAGACCCTTTAATTACATATTATTATTTTTAACAAATAATGACTCTATAATGAATTACACAAACAGTCAAAGGAGTTATCTTTGAACTAAAAATAATAGAAATGCTTCTAAAATTTCTCTTGTTCTTGCCTTCCATTAGTTAATCTTTACGATTATCTCTCTCCCTCTCTCTCTCTGTAATAATTAAGAACTGGAAATTTAACAGAAAGCTTCGAAGCACTTGTATTTCATGCGTAAAATATAAGAGAAAATTCAGAGAGTTTCAACAATTAAATTTCAGAATTACAAACAGCAAAATCTTATTTATCATTTAGATACAACTGAATGTAAATATGAACTTACTTATCAGTACACTGGTTCAACCCACATTTCAATGAAACATAATGCAATCATTGCCAATACACATTGTAAACATTTCATTGCCAGTTTTATTATAATCAATTGCAACTACTTTGTTTTTAATTCTACTCCTTCTTATAATAAATGTCCATCAACAAATTTTAACTATTACGTATTTAAATGACATTTAAATTGTAAACTAAAGAATTGTAATCAAAATGCAATCTTGTGAATAATATATCGAAGAATAATTACGTGAAGAATAAATATGCATACAATAATCATAATATGCAACCGTCATACGAAAGTTACATGACATTTCAATAAAACTTTTATATAACCAAGTTGTGCAACTCTTTCAATTCTTCTTTGCAATCTTTGCTAAAAGTGTAATAAACGTCTATCACATAAATTTTTCTGAAACTTTATTCGAACTTGGATTCTCTGTAAAGTTATATTTTCTGGTTATTTAGTAGTCGCATAACGACCAAACGGCCTCGGCGTTGGTAAAAGACGTAAGTAAATTTACGCATATTTTTCATGTTGTATTGTCGATTATACAACATTTTATACAATTTTATCTACAGAGCTTTTAGATAATAAATGCATTGCAAATGACTTCCTTTTAAAATAATTGCCAAACAAAAGCGAGTGAGTTGATACTGACGATGAGAATTCCAATCAATTTTCATGCTTTCGGAGAACGAAACTGGTTCAGTATACAATTACCGTTCAATGCATTTTAAGTGCGTTTATTTGCATAAGCCGTTTCCTAGTTTTACGATAATATTTATCTTAGAGTGTCCAGATGTTGCAGATGTTAGAAACGGATCGATGATGATATGTAAACGTTCGTCGTGTATAGGAATGAATACAAAGGCTTTTGTCATACCGTCGCAACACTACGAGCGCAAAGAATCGGTTTCATTTGAACATGCAACGGTGCGTGCGCGACGAGAATTCAACTCACGTCGGATACGTGTGAATTAAAAACTCTGGAATAGACCACCCCATCTCTGCGAGAGGCAAATGTATCACTACGTAATTTGCAACATAAGAAAAAAAATAAGAGAGAGAGAGAGAAAGATAGATAAAAGATGCAGGTACAAAGGTAATTCGGTTACAGCGGCGTATCATTAGCGGAATCTAATGAATCCGTTCGCAATTTCGTGTTCCACAGAATAACCGCCACGAGACTAGAAGGATTAAGTAAACAGGAAGATTACTCAGATAGAATCGCTCAGGCATATTAGCCGGACAAGAATGGCAGTGGTATACATGCAAAAATATATCCTCCCGAGCTTTCCCGCTTAAGTCTGGCCTCATTCTCTGGACCCGAAAGATAAGTCGTCTTATCGTCGCTCATAAAATAGGGTATCGCGGGGCATTTTTCACCGTTTTGTGTCCCTCGCATTAAATCCCTTGCATTGTACGAAAGACTATATAATCGAGCCAACTGGCGTGAGCAATCCCGTCTAAATTGCAGTCGCGCGCGCGTGCAAGGAACTCGATAATATCTAATATTAAATTAATTTTTATTTGACGTACTGTACGATCAAAAAAATTGGACTGCAAGATACTCGTTGTATCGTTGATAACTTGAGAGTTTGATCCCTAAAATTAAAAATTATATAATTACGATTAATTATAAAATGAGGAATTATGTAGACGATTAAAAATCCGAATGTGTTTTTTTTTTTTTTTTTTTAAGAACAAACCGCATCGTAGGTAAGTATTTGAAATTTTTCTCGTATTGCTATTTCTTTCTTAACTGTTTTTTTATCTCAACTATTAATTTTATTAAAGTTATTTTGTTATTTCCTATGTGTGTTAGTAGCGTTGTTAAAAAACGATTAAAATGTTTTTTGTTCTTTTCAAGCTTTCCACGTCTTTCGCAAAATATAAAATTCTTACTCGGTGAATTTGTCTTCGTTTCTTCATCTTACGGTAGGGAAACCTTGGTGAAAGAACTCGATTTAGAAACGAGCTCCGTGGCGAGCGTAGTATTATGTTCGCAATTTTAGCAGCGTCGCAATGAAAAAGGCGCGAGTATCGACGTTGACGTCAACGCGCATTAGAAGCGAATGCCTTCGCGACGATGCGACGTGATGGATACGCCGAGAGAGGGAGAGAGAGAGAGAGAGAGAGGGCGACTATGACGGGCCATGTTCTAAAGGATGATCACGCTACGTATATCGGTACCGAAATGAAGCTGGTCCTAATGAATAGAGCGCGGCTCGTCAAGTACATGAGGAGGGTTGACACGGATGGCGTTACGTAAAAGCGGCTCCTCGCAAGCGGGAAGCGGGAAACGGGAAACGCTTCATCGTATTATCGTACTGCCTCACGCGTCAAAGGCGCCGTTGCTTTCCGACATTAATACCATAAGAGCGGTGTCGAAAAATTTCTAAAGGACGTAACTACCGGCACTAGAGGTCACATTATAAAATCCATTTGTTCCGACGCGACAGCCAAGTCGCTTTGCCGCTTCAATGGCTTTCGATACATCGGAAATATTTAGAGAGATATACTGGACGTTAAAAGGATAACATTTAAAGGGATTTGCAGTATTGACAGAAGTTGGGAAATTCAGGACAATTTCATGCTCGTTTCATTTCTATGCCTCGCGCGTTCTCTTTTTACTGAAATTTCCGGTACGCGCATCATAAATCTGCTTCACCGAGCCGTGACAGTTACAGCGACGAGAAATCAATTCTTCGAAAATAAATCGCGAGAAACTTTTGTTTCGCTCTCCGTTCCTTTCGCCATAATGTCATTCATCGAAACGTCGACCGAAATATCGGCGATGCTCTCTGATGCAACGACGAATGGCAACGACGATAGCAACGGCGCCGCGCCGTATATTGTATCGTCCGTTACAGGGCAGATTGCGAGGTCGTCGTCGCGTGATCGTCGAAATTGTTCCTCTGTGCAACGTTGCGATGCAAAATAAGTAATACCCTCGCTGTCGGATGCAGCGTGCGTGTCTTTCAAATATTTCAACAAACGCGTCCCGTTTCCCGTTCGCTCAAACGATATTAGCTCTCCGGAGAATATATACGAGTCGGCTGATCGTGGAGCCTTCAGGCAGAATAACGCGGTAGGATCGAACCCATGTCGGAACGGCGCGGCGTCGCGTCGCGTCGCGACGAGACTGATTGTGAGAGAATGTAACTAGAACTCGCGTGTGAGAACTTGTACGTTATTTCCCAGAGGGATAAACCCTCACCCTCTCCTCTTCCGTGCCGTTCGCCGATTTTAACCATCAAATTTTTCAAACATCTTCAAAGCCCGCGATCGCTTTTGTGCGATCATGTCGCGGCAATGTTTCTCGATGTCCCTTCTTGTCAAGTTTTGATGTAAAGTTTTGAGATAAAGCTAGAGAGGTCTCTTTGATAGCCCAGTTCATTTTACACGCGAATGGCGGCAAATACATTAAGAAATAACTCACGCTCAGATCCTGTAGATTCACACAAGTCGTGTAATTACTCCATATTTGATTAGATTCAGGATGTCGGAACCACGTGCCGTTCAGCTCGCAGTATTTATGCGCCATCACTGCAACAGAAATTGTTGGAGTATTAAACGCGTAGTATAATATAACGTAGAGGGATGTTGAGAAATGAACATCGCAATCTATCGATTTCTTAATTACCGTACCTTAACGGCAGAGCTCTCAGCTAATAATATTAATGGAATTTCGCACGATTAGTCTTTTCGCCACGTCATTCTTTATATTGGAATTAATTAAAAGTTCATCAGTTTTTTTTTTAACTTAAATTTGATCAACGATACGTTTTACACTTGCAATTTTATCGCTCCATATTTTATCGCTATGTAAGCAAGTAAACGAATCAATACGAAAGAGAATTCATATCGTATAGCATATTTGTCAGTGCGTGTAAAATGCTGAAAAGAGAGGTGAAGACGCAGGAAGAAATGTATATCCTGCTGACACTGACTGCGTAATCATCCACGAAGTTACGTCCGCTTCTTGTCGAAGCTCGTTCAAACTTCCGTCTATCCCGGCGAAACAACAAGCTAATTTAAAATTTCCCGATGCGGAGTAGTTTGCAAAAACTACGCCGCGCCGGCGGCGGCGTCGCGTGAAGAATCGCAAGAGCTGGCGCAGCGGTCCACCCATTAAGCGGATAGAGAGGTAGGATTATTTCCTCTTTGCGAATTCTCACGGTTTAATAGTCCGCAAATAAAACAAAATGCAAATTGAACTTCAGTCTACAAAATGCCGCTTGGTTAAACTTATCTTTGGGAAAAATGAACTTTGACTATTCGCGAAGGCGCCTTCGGGCGCCTTTTAATGCTCTCTTCTCGCGCTCCTTTCCGCTCTTAATTAGCTGATGAGATACGATGTAAATATCCGGAGTGTATGCAAGTAACGAGCTAATCTGTACGTAATTACATTTCTGCTTGTCCGTGGAGGACACGATCTCTGATCTTTCGAAATTTTCACAAATAGAAGAGACGCGGTAGACGTGGTAGACGTGGCCAGTTGAATAAACGTTGAGATACGGAGATACATTTATAATATACATATAACGATATTGGCGTGCGTTTTAATTATACGGCACTGTCATAGATTGCGAGGAACAACATGTTTGTCGGAGACGTTTATCGCCAAGTTTTTTTTTTCTTTTTTTAAATTGGAATATTATAATACGAGAGAGAGAGAGAGAGAGAGCAGACGTACGCCCACCAGCGAGCGTGTCGGCGAGCATAGAGCAGCGATTAAACTGCGTTCGTTGTAAAGAGAATTGTAGGGAAAAGTACATTACGAAGACGCGACCACGAGAAATGGCATGGTCGCACGCGAGAGAGTCTGAGCGATGCGAGTCTTTCCTTCGAGTATTACGCCGTAATTCGCCGCAAATGGCGCAAAGCGAAATAGCGTTTCCCTTTGCGTACAAATGCCGCGCGCGATACAACGCGAGTGAATAATGCGGCGCGCAACTTGCTCCGATACAACGGAATATTAGAGTATGCGAATCGCCCCCCCGTAATTCCGCCGGGCATGTCCGAACTATGTAGTTATGTTCTCAATGGTAACAGTTTGGGCCTTCGAGGGAAATCAATTTTCCCTCAAATATATCCAAATTACGTGACCGTGTCCTACTACAAGCACGTTAGTAAGGCCTACCGGCTATTCTAGCAATTATTTCCCTTTCGCAGCCGCGTTTATTCCACGTTAGACTTGCGATCGTTATAGCTCTCTTTCTAAAAACTAAAAATATCGCCGCGATTATTCCACAATGTAATGTACTACTAGTTTCTAGAGAAGAATCAACTTGCGCCATACCGATCTATTAAAAAAATTTAATTATGATAATTATGATTGCGATGACTTAAAATGTTAGATATAGCACACTTTCTAGATATTCTTTGAAATAGTAGCTGTACGCATTGTTCGAGTGAAGAACATGACATTGCCTGGAAACAATTTTTATTTCTTTTTCATCACTTTTCGCTAATTGATCATCAGCAGCAATGAAATTCACGCACGTTAAATACTTTCGTTTGTTCCTTTATTCAGCCTTATTGGATTACAACATTAGAAACACGATCCCATTTCAATGAAAATGTTTAGTATTTCAGCAATTCTCGATAACGCCAATGCAATTTTATGTCTATAACAATTGTTTGTTTTTTTCTTTCTTTTTCGTTGATTTGTGGATTGATATTTCAAAATTGAACTAAACCAACAATCGAGCAGTGCGTTATAAAAATTGATAGGCAGAATATTCTGGAACTGTGATGATAAAACTGTAATATTATTATTTTATTAACAATACATTACAATTGTTTATAATTTGAAACATTTTTTTATAGTCTTATTGGTGACGAGTCTTGCACACGACAGATAATTTTATCGAGTTTTTAATATCCATTGTGGAAGAGTAACGTGTAAAACCGAATAATCCGAATTTGGTTAAAAGGCTCAGTTACGTGCGATATGTGTGTGTGTTTATTCAGAAAGAAGAGAAAGAGGGGAAAGAAAGAGACCGAGAGAGGAAATTACGCGCATAGCGATTATTTGCGGGCTCGTGTGGTCGCTCATTATTTTGTGATGAGGGTCGATCGATCGCGAGAGTCGGAAGACTCGCCTACAAACCCGCCGGATGTTCGCCAAGCGTAAGGTATCGATGTCTGCCCTTAATTCGTCCATCACCCCTTTCTTGCATCTTCCCTTCCGACAGGCGCCGTCATTACACCACATTTATCTTTCCTCCCAAGTAGATGCTCCACCCAAGCTTTAAAAAAATCTATATATATATATATATATATGTGTGTATATATATATATATATTTCCAATTCATCTGGATATGTACGTATATAGAGATGGGTGCGCACACACCCAGCACATATGCGGTGGCCTTTAACGCGTAGCTCTCTGTGGCGCGACACGACGAGATTTATTCGCGAAATTAGAATGGCAAAGCGCTCGTTAAAAAAAGGAATGCCCGACGTTTAATTCTCGAATAAAAGCGGAACGCGAAGCTTGTCCGACGCACCGCACCTGCGACCTGCGATCGGACAAGCCAGGGAAAAGAGAAAGGAAAAATAAAGAAAAACAGAAAAAGGAACAAGAGAGAGCGATACAACGACGGTCCAAAGCACGTTTCACGATAATAAGGAGATAACGAAACGCCATTAGCGGCCGTTGTTTCCTGAAATGCGATCTCGTTGGAAGATAACATTTTCGCTAGGGACTGCCTACGCGCGCGGGCATATGCTATTTTGCGCCTCGAAATCAGCATACCTAGTCCTACCTTTGACCCATTAACCATTCCGGACGGTGCGGTCATTTTAATTAACGAGATTAACAATTAACGGAAGGGAGGACATATTAACGGGAAATACGAGGATATGGTTCTCTTTCCGGCAGAATACGGATTAATTCCGTTGAATTAGTAAATGAAACGACCACGTATTCAATTTCAGAAATATTTCATAGATACTTTTAACATTTTCTCAAAACTCTCTAAATATCTATAATCACTCAAAAATATCCTTTATATAATCTCAGTCCTTTCGCAGTAAAAGTATTCTTCGTAATTATTATTATTATAAAATAGATCCGTATTTCGAACATATACATAATATATTATTTTTTAATCTTTTTTTCTAGTTTTTTGCTTGTCATTAAAATTTTTTTAAATCATTGTCATTTATTACATGTATATTGATGAAATGTCTGCTTATGTAACATAAAGAAGAGACGTTAAAGAGAATCGATAAAAAAGAATAATAAAGAATATCAATCGAAATAAAAGAATAATAAAATCGAGCAAGTTTCAAGTGTTTTCGAAATCGTATATAAAAGATATAAACTGTTTCTTGTATACTTGTTATGAAGCCTCGACCATTATAATAAATTGATCTTGGATTTATTCTGCAATATTAATTATATGACGTTGAATATATAATGTAAATGCGTAAATATATAATATAAATCATTATTTCATTTTCAATGTATTCCAAGAAAGTGATAATAATGAGACAATTACAAATGCCGTTCAACAATTATATCATATAAATAAATGACAAGGTACTATGATAAAAACACACTTGTACACATTAAATACACGCCAAATGATTATCTTGCGATACTTTCGTTTTTCGCATATATTGAGAGATTAGTTTTGCGCGGCGTTTATGACTTTCTGCTTCCCTCAGTGACAACTTATCAGGACAGAGGCTGAAGGTGATGAATGTTAGTAGATTCCCTACAGCCCCGGACTAATATTACGAGCTCCCTAAGGACACGGAGATGACAAACCAAATGCAATTAAGTGCGTGTCCGTCGTAAAATCCTTCCTGTTCATCAATTCCGTCGTAACATGATCTTTTGTAAAGCTACTATTATTAAATCACAAAAGATTTGGGTTTCTTTTGTATTGGATACTAAACCACATATTACTCTTTAAACGTTATGCGCAGAAATATTTTAGAATTTTAAATAGCTAATTTCGCATGCCGTTCATTTCGTTAACAGATTATGTACAGAAAATTTTAAAATATTAGTAACATCATTATTAACAGAATATTATGATGTATTCTTATCGTTATGAGCATATATATATATATATATATATATATATACATATATTTTCATCAGTATCTTGAATTACTACAATTGTAAAAAAATTCAAATAAAATGTACCTGATACATGAACAAAAATTACAAAAATAGAAATGCACGTAGAATTGAAAGGATTCTTAGATAAGTACTGAAAGGTAGTTGTATATAGATTGAAAAATGTAATAAAAATGTTAAGGGATTGCGTGTTATTTTATATAACTTAGTGAAGCATATCCCGTCCAATATTCTTGTTCCATCTATATTATATATGGTCTATCTTATATTTTTACTCCAAATTCTTTTTCTTCCTCTTCTTCTCATCTTCTTCTTCTTCTTCCGCCCTACCTTGTTCAATAAATCTCTCTCCATGGATTCAGTTAAGTTAACGCAACTAAACTCTTCTCTAGTCTCGTTGCAGCAGCTGGCGAGATGCACTTGGCAAGTTTTGACGGAAACAAGTTTCTACGAAACGTCAAAGAGAAAAGTTTGGTATCGAATTATTTTTTTTTCTCCCCTCCCCTCCCCTCGAAAAGGAGCGGTCGGGACCCGATTCGGGTCATGCAATCAGGGGACCGTTTGTGTCCAGTCGAGAAAGAATGATTGTGCATATTGTGCGCAGAATGATTGGTCCGGGAATAGGAAAAAAGGCTGGTTTGTCTGGGAGTAGCCGATTCGGTCGTTGGCGAGATTTGCACGATGCCGCCGCCGCCGCCGCCGCCGCTGCCGCGTATGCGTAACGTTCCGAGGGACGAGTGTCGCGGATCGATATCACAGCCGCGGATATCTTGGATACCAAGTACTCGGAACTGCGTGAATCGCGTGCGGCATCGCAAGAAACTTTGTTAATATCGTCATAGTGCTCGCACGGAAAGTTCCGGTACCTGTTCCATCGATACTGATACATCGCGCTGCGATGACGATGGTGTTGCCCGTCAAGGATCGATAACGACGCTCTCGAACGCGATCTCACGTCGCCGCATCCGCTGAAGGACTTAGCTGAGCGAGTACTTGGCTGCAGATTCGAGACGCTAATAGATCACCAGGGGAAGAAGAGAGTAGTTAATTAGTGTTTGCGTACGTCTCCATGTCTGGAAGAGACGGTACGGTATATTCGTTAAGCACTGTTGAGTTGCGCCTGGGGAAAAATTTTCACCGAGATTTTTATTTCACAGAAATGCATAGCTTTGAAAGAGACTGCTCGAGATAAGAAGTACCTCGTAAAAATGGATATTAGCTAACTGCTTTCCGACCTATTTTTATGCGTATAACATTCAGACCAAATTTACATTTGATCTTGAGTGGTTATCGAATCTTCGCTTTTCACTGAGAATTAAATCGGATTTAGAACCGCACCCGGTTCGGCGAGTAACGTACATTCGAGAGTACATTTTAACGCGGGGCTAATCGATATTCGCTTCGTTGCTCCCGGATTTTTCACAACGTTTACTTATATCCATAGAAATTATCGTAAGTAAAGTTTATATAGTTGCACTCTCGCGACATTGTCTATCGCAAAAATTCTGAAATTAAAAATCCGTGCACGTTTTGCGCATTGCGCATTAATTAAACCCTGACATAGATATCTCAATGTAACGTCGATCATATAAAAGCAAAATCGGATATTATGTCTCCTGAATACATTCATAAAAACAATAATAAAATGTAATATCGAAAGGGAGTGGCGATCCTTTCGGTATAGTCGTGCGTTTGTCAAACACATTAGTGTAGGTAAATATGCGCTTTCCAACGATCACGTTGCACGTTGCTGGTTTTTATCTTTTTCTTTTTACCCTAACGCGCAGGAAATGTTAACGGAGAGATATATTATTCGCAGCTGATTTATTTCCTTTTCGTTTACTTTTATTTACTTTTCGTAAAATACTAAAGATTCTCTTCGCGAATGTCACGTAGAATGACCTATTTTCTCGTCAGTGTTAGTCTTTTCGTGAGATACGACAAGACCAAGCTATACGGCGAGGCGCGCCGAAGTGTCACTCTAAAAGCACTATCTTCTCCATGTGTACGACTGAAATGCAATTCTACAAAGTATTGTGCATCATTCGAGAGAAACTATTGTAATTTTGTCTATAATTTAATGACGTGGTGGGAGTCATCACCCCGTTACGTACGTGTGACTCATACTCTACAAATCTAATCAAAATCTCGGGCGAGTAATTATGATTTTGCGTGTACGATGAATGTTTTCCGCAAGCCACTTATAGTCGTCTTTCTTAGTAAAACTTCAAAGTGTTGAATCGCGAGAATAAGAGCATGCTTAAATGCAAAAAGAGTCTATACGAAGGTCCGAGCATTCCATGCAATCAGCTTTTTTGAGTAATCAGCCTAAAAACTTTTTAGCTCAACGTAACCGTAACGCGATCCATTAAGTACTAAAGTAGAGAAGCGGGCTATATCTAAGATGTTCCATTTTACCAGACCATTTCTTCTTTTCCAGCACGTAAAGAAAAGAAAGAGATTGAATGAAGGATTACGAATTCGCATTCGTATCAATTTTATTCTTTTGCCTCGAAAATAGAGTCAGTATTAAAGATAAGACAATAAAACAATGTAATATATAAGCTTATATTTTAATGGATTATTATTAACTTTAGACTTAATATAGTTTTTTATTACGCGTTCAATGCTCCTTCGATTTCCATAAAAAAATTAAACTTAAAAAATTTTTATACATTTGATAGTCAATATTATCATATTTGTTGTTATAAATAAATTTAATAGCTAAAACTATCTTGATTGAATAACGATCAATATAAAACAAAATCCTTGATTAAAGATAGGAGCATTTAAGAAATTTGTTATTTCAATGATTGTTGAAGTATACAATAAATATATTTTGGAAAAATTGGTCAAACAGTTAAAATTTTCATTATTTTGAATATTTTCTTTGAGATGTCTTTTCAATAAATTATCTTCCAACAGAATTTCCAACAGGAATTCTTATACTCTGGTATGAAGAGAAGGTAAAAAATCTAAATGTAAAATAGTTAATAGTGTTCCGCTAGCTATTAAAAGATGTCTCTTCTGTTTTAAATTACCTTTAAACTTTCAATTTTTTAGCTTACTCTCTTGATTAAAAAGTATCTCTATCATATTCTTCAATTACACTCGGCGTTTCAAATAAATGTGTTATAGTTTATATTTCATAAGTTAGAAGAATAATAAATCAGCTAAGCTTTAAATCATTGATTCCAATTTTCTAATATATAAAGCTAATTATATAAGTGCGTTAAATAAGATAATCTTTAACGATGTTGTATCTTTCTTTTTTTACGCATGTTTACATGTCGTACAGTCTGTAAAGGGTAGATAAGATTATGTTTCTAAAGACCCAGTCACAGTCTTCTTTGAAGAATTGAGACAAGCGGATCATTTTTCTCTTGTAACGAAAAATCAAACGAAGGTAATATTACAAAATTAATTCGATATAAAAGTGAATGACATTTTTTTACTTATAAATAATTTTACGGATAGATTTGTATTTGTAGTACGCGTTAAATATAGTGCAATATTTCTATCTCAAGAATAAGCAATAAATAAGCTACTGCAATTAACGATCCCTTCGGTATATGCACATATGCACACGCAATCCGCGACAACAAAGCCGATTAATTATATTTTGCTGAATTAACATACATGATATGAAGATTGTATCGCTGCCGCATCGAGGACGCGGCCCACATGTTCCGTCCAATATCTCCGTTTAATTCAGGGAACATGACTCGATTATTACCGCCTTCGCTATCGATCAAAAATTAAAAGCAATCGCGAAGCGACGAGACAACGGAGACATTTGAATGATAAATCGGATAAAACTGCGCATCATATACATATATAATACATATACACGTTCATCAACTAAAAAAATCTGATAATATCACAGATGAAAGTAATTTTGATCACGACTATTTCAAAATTTCAAAGATCTATAATCTGCATAATCGATATTAACAATTGAAATATTTTTGTCGTAAATAATGTAACAATACATAAAAATATAAACTGTTGTTCCCACTTTATTTCTACTCATACTTTCAGCATATCTACCATGAATGAAGTAAAAGTATGCGTGACTGAAGGAAGATTGACAGGTGTCGTCGTGGATGGCTATAATGTCCGTTACGTTGCTTTTCGTGGAATACCATATGCCAAACCTCCGGTTGGCGAACTCAGATTTAAAGTGTGTGAATAAAAAAAATTCTTTAAAGTGTATATAAAACTTGTTATGAGAATATAATAACGGATTCTTTAATCAATAACAAAAAAAATGAACCTGATCTTTCTTAGATTTTTAGAATGAAAAAAAAACAAAGAATCTCAATTCCGTCCAAATGTTCTTGAATTAATTACGATACGGAAAACTATAAGATTTAAAATATATATTTCTTTGATTGAAGATATACCTTTTATTAAAAGTAAATATCGAGTTGAATATAGTTCTTGAACATATATTTTTTTACATTTAGGATCCGGTACCAGCGGAACCATGGTCCGGTGATAAAGATGCCTCGAAATACGGAAACATCTCCGTTCAACTGAATCCTTTCACACGGGAAATTGAAGGCGATGAAGATTGTCTCTATTTAAACGTGTATACCACGAAAATTGAACCCTCGAAAAAACGTACGGTTATGGTGTGGATACATGGTGGTGGCTATGTTACAGGTTCCGGTGATGCAACCTTCTATGGTCCCGATTATATCCTACAGAAAGATGTAGTTTTGGTTACCTTAAATTACAGATTAGGCCCTCTAGGTATGTTATCAATTATTTCGGTAAATATTAGTATACAATTAAATGCTAATATAAAAAATGAAATTGGTTAAAATAGATATTTGTGATTTTAAATATATCAATCTTATAAAAGAGTTAAATGGTTTCAGGTTTTTTAAATCTCAACGATAAAGTGGCAACGGGTAATCAAGGCCTGAAGGATGTGGTAATGGCATTAAAATGGGTTAAAAAAAATATATCAAAATTTAGTGGAGATCCAGAAAATGTCACTATCTTTGGCGAAAGTGCTGGTGCAGCCATAACACATTGTCTATACTTATCCCCATTAGCTAAAGGTATAATCTACAAACTTATCGATGCAGAATCCTTAAACTTTATTTAATCATAGATTCATTGATCTTGATTCTTTCTTCAACAAAAGCATTCAAGCATTAACGCATTCAAAAATGGAAAATAGCAGAATAAAAGAAAAGTTAACCAAAACAATTGTTTTAACTTTTTATTTTCTTCATAAATATGATTATATCATCTTAAAAAGATTTTTAATTCACAGTTTTACGTACTTCTATAATAGTTTTATTTCATTTTCATTCATTATGAAAAGATATGTACATTAAAATTTAAAAATTTGTAAAAAATAACATTAATATAAATACCTCCAATATTACTATTAAAGAATGATCGACACTAAATTGGCCAAGGAATTGAAATCAATAATTGAAAAAAAAAACAAATTCTGATATACTGCATACTGTGCAATTAAAAACGAGAAAAGCGAGATTTTACCATTATAAATCTACCAAACTAGTTCGATTGTGCCTTATAGGTTTATTCCATAAAGTGATCGCACAAAGCGGAGTTGTTGTAAATCCTTGGGCCTTGACTAAATGGACGAACACTATAATGGACAAGAGTTTTCGGCTTGCCAAAAAACTCGGAAAGACAACATCAGATCCGAAAGTCGCATATGAGTTTCTAAAAACGATTGATGCGAAAAAACTTACGGAAGTTTCACAAATACAATGCCTTAACACAGAAGAAGTAAGTATCTTTAATATTTTATTGATTGTTTTTTTTTCTATATGACCTCGACTGATGATGTGTGTGGAATGACTGCACATGAATAAAATATTTTCATTTGTAATATTATCAGGAGAGATTGAGTTTTATTTTATGCTTCACACCCTCTCTGGATTACCAGTCATCGAATCCATTTTTCCCTGAAGATCTAAAGGAACATATATCTCGCGGGATTCAATTGCCCTTCCTTTTAGGATTTAATCGTAACGAAGGGTTAGTTTTCTTACAGGGCAATTTTTATGGAGGTAATGTACATTATACATACATATATAAAACATTTTGACGTTTTCACTAAATATATCTTTAATTGTTTTGCTTTCACTTCTTTCACACCATGTTGAAAATAAAAAATTTAATGTTATTTTAGAGATAGATTCTTTTCACAAATAATGTAAAGTCAATTATTTTTTCAAAATATTGCTCGTTTGACATGTAATATCCTAAAATGATATCATTATAATCATGTCCTTAAAATAATTTCAGACATAAGCAAGGAACATCTGGAACAAGTAAATGCTGATTTTAAAAAAGCAATATTATCACCGATATTATCCAAGTTGCCTAAAATAGGAATGTCTGTTGAGAAACTAAGATTCTTATATTTTGAGGAAAAAGAAGTGTCAGAGGAAACTCTGATGAATTATACGTATTTCTTAGAAGATGAATTTTTCGTACGCGGCATAATGGATACAGTTCAACAACAAAAATCTGCTGGTTGTTACAAATCAACATATCTATATCATTTTGATTATGAGAGCAAAATTTCTCTTATGAAAAAGCTGCATAATATCAGACTTCCAGGTACATTATCGCTAATTAATTAAAAATTTCTTATACTAAAAAGTTCAAATATACTTTTGCCATTCAAAGATGTCTCTAAATTTTTATATACAATAATTACATAACTCTATTTGATTTGTAATAATTGTGCATCAAACAATGATAAAAATATTTTATTCAACAAAATAAGTCGATACGTAAAAATATTAAAAATTTAGAAAAAAAGCATAAATTTAAAACCTAAATGTGATCAGTCTACAGTTTTAAGATTAATTTACTATTATAGCGAAATTTTGCAGGAGTATGCCACACAGATGAGTTAAGTTATTTATTTTGTCCAGAACTTGCAAAAGCATTGAATTTACCATTACCTAAACCTGATTCAGATGATTACAAAATAGTAAATCGTCTCACGCAAATGTGGACGGATTTTGCTAAAACAGGGTACAAGACGTGCTTTCTAGATATTTACAGGAAAATTCTAAATATATGTATGTATATTAATAATTAATTCAAACCGATTTTTAGGAATCCAACCCCCACTACAAATTTATGGTTACCATTAACCGGTCCACAAAACGAAGATTACAATTATCTAAATATCGATCTAAATCCACAAATGAAAACTTTTCGTAAAGGAAAAGAACGCTGGAATTGGGAAAGTTATAAAAAAGAATTATAATGTTCTATCTATTAAAATATAGTTTCTTTTTCAACACCCATTATTCTGTATTTATAAAATTATAAATATAGAATAAAATAATATATAATAAAGTAAATAATAAAATAATATAATATAGAATATTTTTATATCTTTTGTTCAATTGTTAAAAATGTTTTTTCATTTTAAAATTATTGTATTGTATAGATGTAAGTAAACATAAACGTAATAAAATTATGAAGGGAAAAATTATTCTGTTCATGTCTTATTATTTAAGCATTCACAGAATATAAACTAAAAAATTATCTCTTTTATAAAATTGATATAAATTTTTATTAACGAAAACATCGGCATATTGTTAATGGTTTCCGAATTCGAAATTCGAAATGAAAAAATATTTCCCGAATTGAACTTGAGAAACTTAAATTCTAAAATATTATTCATAATTCAATTCAAATTTTATCTTGTACTTATCTTGTATTTGTTTATGTTCATAGTCATGATTATTTTAAAGTTTACTGATAATTTCAGCTTAAGATATATTTCTGAATTATTTATACAATATTTTTTAAAAGCAATAATTTTAAATATTATCAGTGAATATATTAAAAAAATAATATAATTTTAATTGCTTATTTTCCTTTCAAAACATCGTTTATCATACCGCTTATCGCGGGAAGACAAAATACGTACGTGCACTTACACATGTGTTGTATAAAACGACATCGCTCCATCTACCAGAGTTATCCGGCGAGATACGATAACCGTATCATAAAAACAACGAATCAGCACTCTTCTTCATTTAATCCCCACTCTTTCTTCGAAGGCAACCAGTCGAATCATTGTACAACATGCTCCGACGATTCAGTCGCACGAGTATATATACAGTTGCATAATCTCGCACCTCGACATAACATCGCATAACGTAGACCGACAGATTCGTTAACGGTGTTCTTTCGTCGTTCTTTTCCGCCGTATCCATCATGGGCAATAATCGAGTGGACGTACACGTACGCGAGGGAAGATTAATCGGTATCGTGGAGGAAACTGTCCATGGTGGCCGTTACGTCGCCTTTCGAGGAATACCGTACGCGAAACCACCGGTTGGCGAACTCAGGTTCAAGGTGAATAACATTCCATCACTAGACGTATGCGTCTTCAGCGCATAATCGCGTTTAACTCCAATCTTTATTTAGTACCAACACTCTTAACACTTTTAACTCGCTTTTTCTCATCTGTCTTTCTTTAGAATTTGAATTAAAAAGAATAAAAGTATCAATATTAAAGAAATTACAATTGATTGACATTGATTTAAAAAAAGGCTCTTACTTATCTTGCCGGATTATTTTATACTTAATTAAATTGACAGTTTATATGAATTATTTATTGCACGACATTCAAAGAGAGATGCAAATAATTTTTATTGGCATATTATTCAATTAGTAACTTGCGAGACTTGCTAGAAAATTGAAATTTTGTTTAAAAACTAAAAATAAAATACAAATAGATCCTTCACATAGTATTCAATTGCGACGATAAATTTCAAGTGTGATTCGAACAGATACAATGATTTACTTCTAATATAATCTGTAATATAAGTTAATCTTTTTGTTATTTAAGATTCGTATAATTGAAACATATAAAAACAAAAACATGAACAATAGGACTTAAGTAGTAAATCGATCAATCACAGTCGAACGTTCTTCTCGAGCTAATTTACCATTCTTGACAGTACCATTCTCGCTTGTAACTAATCGATTCATTTACTGCTTAGGTTTTTTAATGTCAGGACTTCAAAGCATGCATGATGTAAGAAAAAAAGTTGCACAATTGTTACTTGAAATTTTCATATATTTTTTGAATCTACATTTATACATGTATGTATAAACAATCAAACAACGCGGAGATTTTATTACGTCGTGCCTGCCGTTATCGATCAAATAAAAAATTAATTCAAGATTATACAATTCAAGAACTTTGTACTCGATTATTTGCGCTCTCTTTATAATTAATCATTCGCTTGTTGAGACGACATAGATACACACGATGAAAATGTATGTTCAATGTATGTTATAATTGTTGTATTTGGATTGAGAAATTCCGAGAAGAATCGATGTGTCAATCATTTATATTAAAAATTTATCAATTTTCTCCATACGTTCGCGAGCGTGATTCAATCGCAGAACAAAATTACAGAATTTAGAACAGATATTACGAAAAAATATCATGCCAGATTAATTGTAAATAAAGGCAATCTGTCTATATCTATACAGGATCCACTACCACCGGAACCGTGGTCCGGCAGCAGAGATGCCTCAATACATGGAAACATCGCTGTTCAAATTGATTTGTTGTCACGAGAAACGGTGGGCGACGAAGATTGTCTCTACCTGAACGTATATACTATAGATATTGTGAAAAAACGCCCAGTTATGGTGTGGATACACGGTGGCGGTTTCTCCATGGGTTCCGGTGATGCTTCTCTCTACGGTCCTGATTATATTGTTCGGAAGGACGTGGTATTGGTTACGCTAAATTACAGACTAGGGGTTCTCGGTACGTTGCATGTTAGCTCGATACGAAATTGTGCGACACTTGCATCTGAGTGTCACTTATTTTTCAAACAAGTTTGTACGCTAATTTTTCTTTTTAAGATAGCATGTTTTAAAAATAGCTTAATATTTTGCACTTATATACATATCGACATGTAAGTCCAGTGTTTGGATTTTATTGTGTTGTTGTTATATTGTGTTGTTGACATTATCTTTACGTCATTTAAAACAAATGTTTACTGTAACCGAAATATTATCATTAAAATTTATTATCTATTAATTTATATCCTTTTGATTTTGGTCAATCATTTGCAAATGAAAAACATATTATTTATTTCAGGTTTTCTGAATCTTAATGACAAAGTGGCAACGGGTAATCAAGGTCTAAAAGATATAGTTATGGCATTACGATGGGTCCAGAGAAATATATCACAATTCGGTGGAGATCCAAAAAACATTACTATCTTTGGCGAAAGTGCTGGTGGAGCTATAGTGCATTACCTAACTCTGTCTCCGTTAGGCGAAGGTGTGACTTACGCATTTGATACACAATAATATAAAATCCGTAAATTTTATCCTATTTAATATTCAAAGATTCATTGGTTTTGAATTTTGAATTTGATTTTTCCTCAATATCCAAACACTGATACGTTCTAAAAACTAAGAGCAAAGAACTGTTTGCTCAAATCTCTTTCCTTTTTTTCCCCTTTCTTCTCTCTCTCTCTCTCTCTCTCTCTCTCTCTCTCTCAACAAAGCGAATAACAAATCTATTGCTATAAAATCAAACTCAAGTAAAATATATTTTTAAAAAATTTCTATTAAAACTTTTGAAATTTCAATAGTAAATACTTATGTGTATATATGTGTATATATATATATATAGAATTTAAAAATTGTAGGAAATAATTAATAATTTTGTCTCTGAAATATTTTCTCGAAAATAAAATCAATTCTAAAGTTATCAAGAAAATAGTGATTAAATAAATATTTGCATACTAAGATAGTCTGTACACATATATATGTGTTTGTGTGTGTGTGTGTGTGTGTGTGTATATGTATGTAGATATATATTGCTAGATTGAAAGAACGGCAAGAAAAATTTTATAAAATTAAATTCAATTGCAGGTTTATTTCATAAAGCGATATCGCAAAGTGGCGTCGCTACGAATCCTTGGACCTTGACTGAATGGACGAACAAAGCGATGAATAAAAGTTTTCAACTTGCTGAGAAACTTGGAAAAATGACATCAGATCCGAAAGTTGCATATGAGTTTCTTAAAACAATCGATGCGAAAACACTCGTGAAAACTGCAAATAAGTCTCTTGCCACAGAAACAGCAAGTATCTCAATATTTCATTGAATTATATTTCATACAAGCATCGGGCAGGAGGAAAGAGAGACTGATTGATTGTGTGAATAAATGGTATGAAATATCTTTAATAATTGATTTTTGTAGGATCGTCTACAACATAATATAATGTTTACACCCAGTTTAGATTATGAATCACCGAATCCATTCTTTCCGGAACATCCATGTAAGTTAATACATCGTGGAGTTAAAGTGCCATTCCTTTTAGGAAATACCAGTTGCGAAGGGTCTTTTCTCATATCCAGTTTACTTCTCGGACGTAAGTGCATTTGCATGCGCGTTCATTCAATATATCTCTGGCCACTGTAGCGCGTGAATTTTCATACTACGTGACTTGCTAAAATAACACACATTCATGTGTGCGTGTATGTATATCTACATATGTCGCGTATGCACTATCAGCATTAAACAAATATTTTGAAAAATGCTAGAGAAAAATTTAAAATATATACAAATTAGAATTTTTCATTAATCGTGAAAGTTAAAAAGTTAGGCATCAAAATAACTTTATTTGTCCATTTTATTCTAAGAAAATAACGTTACCATTAAAATGTGCTTTGTTTATAATTCAGTCTGTAATAGTCAGATACACACTGGTTATTTCTTAGTATCATCAATATTACATACATGCCATATGTTTCTTAATCACATGCAAAAAATAATAGAATGTAATATTGTCACGCAAACAGATTTTTTCTTTAATATGTACTAAAATATTTTTTATTTGCCATGTGCGCTGTATAATCCTTAGAAGCAATAAAGTTCTTAAATACAAAATTATTCCAGAAATAAGCAACGAAGCTCTTAAACAAGTCAATTCTGATTTCAAGAAGACTATAATGCCCAGAGTTTTATCCGCAATGCCAAAGATACCTATTACAGTCAAAGAATTACGATTTTTATATTTTGGTAACAAAGCAGTATCAGAGGAAACCTTAATAAATTACGCTGATTTTCTTGGCGATGCCATGTTCTACCGCGGTACCATGGAAGTGGCCGATATCCAAATGAGTTTTAATAGTTACACACCAACATATTTGTATAAATTTTCATACGAAAGTAAAACTTACGCTATAAAGACAATAATGGGCGTTAGTCTTCCAGGTAACTATTTTCATTTAAAATCACATGAAAGCTTTTAATCCTCTAAGAAATAGGTAGATACTCATAACATATTTTAATATTAACAAACAGCTCTAAGTTTCTACGTATTATTATAAGAAATCGAACGTGAATCTCAAACATCTAAAAATATTTCACTTGAAAATATTAAAGATTATTTTAGCATTTTAGTATTTACAACATTATAGAAATTAATTATTTTAAAATGGAAATTTAGTTGTGTGTTATTAAGATTGATCTATTACATAACAATATTTTGTAGGAGTGTGTCATGGCGAAGATATATTTTATTTATTTTATTCTCATATGATGAAAGATTTCGATTTTTCACCACCAGAACTTAATTCGAAGGACTATAAAATGATAGATCGCGTAACGCAAATGTGGACGAATTTTGCTAAAACAGGGTACAGTAAACTTAATATTTTTTCAAACGTTATGGAAAATTTTTGTAATTACGTATTAATATTTATTTTTCAATTTATAGAGATCCAACGCCAGCTATCACGGAATTGACTCCAATTAAATGGACTCCATTAAAGCACGGAGATGTATACGATTATTTAAATATTAATATTGAACCTCGGATGGAAAGCGTTCGTAAAGGAGAACAGCGTTGCAATTGGAAGAATATGAAACACAAATTATGAGATTCTATTTACTGAAATTTTCTTTATATTAAAATTACGTTTATTAATTTTACATTTATTATATTTCTTAATTTTGTGATAAAAATTAATACTGTTATATCGAGTATTGTTGTAGAATTTACAATTTAGTATTAGTAATTTTTTCTGTATAAAATTTGAAATTGATTTTAATTATAGAAAATATTATTAATCAAAATAAGAGTTGAGCAATACAAATAAATTATTGGATGGAACATTATTCATTGTCTAACTTCATAAAGAGTGAACTTCATTTTAATATTGATCATCCACGTGCGAACACGTGGGTCTACGACGACTAAAATAAAGTAATATTTGTTTGTAATTATCAAACTAGCAAATCTGCCTGTCTGATTTCCTCTTCTCTAGAAAATGTAACCGGTAGAAGGGATCTATAATCCCAGAGCCGAAACAAATTGTGTATTTGATTATACATTATATTATATTATACAAAATTTTTCCTCAAAGTATTGTCTCTTCGTAATCCCCTGTCGAATGTCCTGAAAAGAAGTTAGAATATTTAACTTTCATTTCTATATTCTAATTTTTTTCAATTTTTTGAGGAAAAAAATTGATTATACAAAGAGCTATAAATATAGCAAGGAAGAAAAATTTCCCTTCATTTTTCTGAGAATCAAAAGAAAACTCATTCTTCATTTATCTATTCAATATTTCCTTAAAACAAACAGAATTCCAGATAAGTTCTGTACCAAAGGTACTTTGTACTTTGTACTTGACCCTTGTCACGTTATTTCTTCTCTTAGAAAAGACTTGACAAATATACTAATATCCCCGCCTACATTTATCTTAAACAAACTCCCCTTTTCTCCACAAACTAAGTTCGGTCTCGGTCTTAAAGGATTTAGTTTTCACTCGTCGCTCATAGCAGCTACATCTCAGAAGCTGAATCCTGCTTGTAGCTTCAGTCTCGCCAAGTCGCGCGTCGTGAAGCTTATTGTTAGTCAAGTAAGAGGTCAGTATTTCTATTTATTTCACGTTCTTAAGAATACTACATCGCGTCGCGTGTGTATCAGTGTACAAATTGTCCCGTCAAAACTATTACAATACACACATCTCCGCGCTGATAGCTCAAAACAATATCTCCTTAAAAGATTTTGATGAATCATCGTTTCCCTATTTAGATATTACTAAAAAATAAAATTTCGCGCAACAGAAAAAAATTCCGTTGGAGAAAATTTAATTTTTTTTCAACACATATGTTATACATATAACTTTTCAACAAAATATTCAGTAAAATATCAGATAAGTATATTCAAATTTATACATAATTTTACTTTTAATTCTGATCAATAATTTTTTCTAAATTGTCCATTTTGACTCTCTTAATTCAACTTTTTCGAAGATATTGATTAGCACTATTTTTCTTCTTGAACATTGAATCTTAAAGTAAAAAACTTTAAAAGTATTTTTCTCCTCTCTGTATAGAAAAAAAGTTACGTACTTTTTTAAAAATTATTCTTTTTTCGTCGTACATATTCAGAATTTATTAAAAATAAATTATTCAGTGAACAATTTTTATAAAAAATTATATCATCAATTACAATCCAAACAGATATTTCATAAATTCTTTCTAGATTTTTTAAAACATTTTAAAGTGATGAAAGCGTCCGACGTGACATATCTACATATATGCTTAAAAAATGCCCTAAAAAAATGTATTCACTCGGAGTGTTAATTTGAAACTTAGTTGCAAATATAGTGAAAAATAGCAAGTTTTCATAGTTGTACATTGCAACAAGAAAGATTATGTAAGTGTCCTTACATACATTACGTAAAATATGACATCATTATAAACAAGATTTTATCTAATCAACATACGAGGGTCTAATCTCACTTGCCTTGAAATTAATCATTGCACGTCCACATCTATCTACAATATAAAGCAATAAAATTTGTCGATGCTGTCTTCTCGTCAGTCTTCCAGCATATCCAACATGGATAACAACAAAGTTGAAACATGCGTGCATGAGGGAAAGTTAATTGGCGTCGTAGAGAAAGGTATCGACGGTGATTACTACAACGCCTTTCGGGGAATACCATATGCGAAACCACCGATTGGAGAACTTAGATTCAAAGTGAGTACATAAAGTTCTATTATTATGAATACATTTTCAAAATTAGATAAATTAATTTTAGTTTTGGCCTAACTGATCGCTTCGTGCGTTTTAGAAAATTAGAAAAATACGAAAAATCAAAACTTTTAGAAAAAATTACGATTAAACAATATTGCTAAAACTATTTATCAGTTATGTTACGTAATCATTACGTAACATAATTGATAAATCTACTTTTTTATTATTATATAATCTTATTGTATAATCTGTTTTTCTTTATCTATGTGTAAAAATAAAATGATAACACAAAATACTAATTAATTTCATTTCTGGCTTAACCGATGATTTCTGATTATACCTAAGAAGATTAAAAATACGAATAGTCAGCTCTCTGTATTGCAGAGAGCATTACGATTAAACGGTACTGATAAAGGAGTTATATCATGTAATTATTATATAATCTTATTACATTATACGTTTTTGTTTATCTATATACTTATATGTAAAAATAAAATATTTAAAAAAATACTTTAAGGAGCAACGTTAAAAAAATTTTTGATAAAAGAATTTTTAGGCGCGATTATTTGAGAAAATAACTAATTTCGAACGATTTACATTTCTAACGTAAATTAATCTTTCAATTTGCTACAATTTATTTATAAATTAATAATTAAGTTTAAAGGTATTCATTGCGAAAGATAGACAATGAAATAACAGAGGCACTTAACAAAACACGTCGTTCCTGATTCATATGACACTTAGAACGTTCATTCAATAACTTTAAATTGCTCGCATTTACTAGAATCGCAATTACTATTTGAATCCTACTTTACGTAAAGAAAATATTTTCTTCTGGCACAGAGAATTGTACGGTGCGTGGGAATGTTGGAAAATTCTACATATATGAACGAATTTTACGTATTTAGGATCCGGTACCAGCGGAACCATGGTCCGGTGAGAGAGATGCCTCGAAATACGGAAACGTATCCGTTCAACTGAATCCTTTCACACGCGAAATTGAAGGCGATGAAGATTGTCTCTATTTAAACGTGTATACCACGAAAATTGAACCCTCGAAAAAACGTACGGTTATGGTGTGGATACACGGCGGTGCTTTTTATTTGGGTTCCGGTGATGCAACCTTCTATAGTCCCGATTACATCGTGCAAAAAGATGTAGTTTTGGTTACCTTGAATTATAGACTAGGCGTTCTAGGTACATTATTCGTTTAATATACATATAATTTACAAAGTTAAATTCATATTTATTTATACTACCTTTACAATCTATATTTTTTATTAACTTTTCTCTAACGTGCATGCAAGACTATTTTTAGAATATATTTATTTTATCACTCATACACGATATCAGTATATTGTGTAGAAAGTGACAGTTTAAAAACAAGTCAGTGGCGTAATTTACTTCGGATATAAAGTAATCGTTTATTTTTAACTTAAACAAATCGATTTTGTGAAAAAAGATGCATTAATAATTTTAGGTTTCTTAAATCTTAATGACAAAGTGGCAACGGGTAATCAAGCCGTAAAAGATATAATCTTGGCGTTAAAATGGGTCCAGAAAAATATATCAAACTTCGGTGGAGACCCGGAAAATGTCACTATTTTCGGCGAAAGTGCTGGTGGAGCCCTTACACATTGTCTAGCTATTACCCCATTAGCTAAAGGTACAATACATTTTATTATATGTAGATTTATCGATACCGTCATAATAATTTAGAATTTTCAAATCTCATCCCATTTAATCATGAATTTATTCACATAAATTTGACCGCGATTTTTTATTAATTTTAAAACATTTAAACGCTAATATGTTTGGATACGGAAAGTAAAACACGACATGAATCTATTAAACGGATAATAAATCCATTTTCTTTTTTTTCAATTTACTTCAAATAAGATATTAAAAAAAGTTATTTATACTTTCTAAATGATTAATTCAAATTTTAATTACAAAGTCGTATTAGTGAAATGTTAAAATTTATAGAACTAGTAACTTTTCAAGAGAGCGATTTTCGGTAAGTAAGGTAAACTCAATCACAAAGTGATTAAGGAATCAGTGATTATAAGAATCGATTGGAAGATAGTTTATATATTACGAAAAAGAAAAAAGATTTTATGATAACAAGATATGTATGAAACTAATTTTTTACAACGGTTTTACAGGTTTATTTCATAAAGCGATAGCGCAGAGCGGCAATATGAGGTGTCCTTGGGCTTTCACCGAACGAGAACCACCGTCGATGAACAAAGGTTTTCGGCTCGTCGAAAAACTTGGAAAAACGACTACAGATCCGAAAGTCGCTTACGAGTTTCTCAAAACAATTGATGCGAAAAAGCTAATAGAAACTGAACAGAAACTCCTCTTGACAGAAGCAGTAATTATCTGAACATTTAATTGTAATTTATACAAACGTAATAAATTACAATATGCACGCTACTACTTTTAGATTATGCGAATGAAATATTTTTCTTCGTAGGAGCGTAAACAATACAGTTTGACGTTTACACCCTCTTTGGATCACGAATCGTCGAATCCAGTTTTCCCGGAAGATGCACAGACATCGTTATCTCGTGCGGTTAACGTACCATTTGTTTTAGGTTTTACCAATTGTGAAGGATCTTTTCTTGTATACAGTAGCTTTATTTCAGAAAGTGAGTTTTATTTATCTCGATAAAGTATATTTTTAATCACTTGAAATTGTCATAGAATGTGTTTTGTTAAAAATAACATAATGTTAGTACTAGGTAAATTTTATTAATCCGTGGTTTTCGAATGCATATATGCATAAGAATCCTATTCATCAATTATTCATCAGAACAACATTTTTGTTCTAAAATAGTGTTACTTTATCGTATGCTTTGTACATTTATCCATAGTTAAGTTTATATAAATGTTGAGATAAATATTGTCTATTTTAATGTACTCATTACATTCTTTTCAACAGATTACACTTTTTAAATAACGTTTTGACAACAGATTTTCTTTGGCAAATGTGCTTAAATCAATTATTTCTTAATTTGAAAGAAAAATTTGTTAAAATATTTATTATTATACAATAATCTGTATATCGGATAATAATAAAATGTTTTTATTATTTCAGGTATGACCAAAGAAGATTTTAAAAGAGTCGATTCCGATTTTAAGAGTGTTATATTGCCCGGATGTTTATCCACATTATCAAAGATATCAGTCACAGCCAACGAATTACGATCTTTATATTTTGGTGACAAAGCAATATCAGAAGAAACTGTAATGAATTACATTGATTTTCTCAGCGATGAATTCTTTTGTCGTGGTACAATGGAAGTGGTAGATATTCAGACAAAACTATACAATAATAATGATACCAAAGAGACGTATCTGTATCAATTTTCATTTGAGAGTGAATCTTCTCCCATGAAAAAATTATATAATATTCCAGTTCCAGGTACTACTATTTCTGTACTACTGTACTACTAATTGATTAAAAACTATCTAACAATTTTTAATTAATTCAATACTATTTAACAACTTTCAATTTTAAAGAGCACATCTTTCATAAGTACTCATATCATAATTATACATAACATAAAACATTATAACATAATAACATAATAACAAAAACATTATAACATAAAATATAATAACTCTAAATGTTTTAAAATTTCTTAGTTTCTCCAAATCTATACAATTTTTAAAGAAACAAAAATGGTTTTATTTCATAATTTTATATTCAATTTAAAAAGTAATCTGTCTTTTAAAATAATATAAAAATTAGTTTATAGATTTAATTAACGGTTAATTGATAATATTTTATAGGTGTGACTCATGGCGAGGACCTGGGATATTTGTTTTATGCTTCTTTGATGAAAGATATGTTTGGCACATCACCACATGCAGTTGATTCAGAAGAGTATAAGATGATAAAATGTTTAACGCAAATGTGGACAGATTTTGCTAAAACAGGGTACGAGAAATTTTATCTCTTTCTTTTTTCGAATCTTACGCACGTTTTTTTAATCACGACATTTTAATTTTATTAGTCATATATTAATTTTTAATCTTAGGAATCCAACACCTGTTACAAATACGTGGTCGTCAGTGACCGGTTCACAAAGCGGAAGATACAATTATCTAAACATCGATACAACTTCGCAAATGAAAGTCTTCCGTAAAGGAGCAGAAAGATGGGATTGGGAAGAGAAGAAAAATAAGTTACGGCGCTAAAATTTTATCTATGATAAAATTGATTCTCGGATGTCTTTTGTAATAAAAAATTCTCTGGTTACTTTTGAAAGATATTTTTGAATTAATGGAATATGGACACTAGTTTCAGTGGAAATATGAAGAGTAATGTTTTTCAAACTATAACTTATACATGTATTCGAAACAGGGGAAATGTTTCATGAATGAAACTTGAAAAGTACTAGTAAATCATGCAACATATTATCGCTGAATTTCAAGTAATTTTAATTGAATATCGACTGAGAATTTCTCGACAAAATTAACAACAAAATTATGATGTAAATAAAGTTAGAAAGAATAATAAAATGTTGTTACACTTTTAGTATTGTCTTAAATTTTGTATATCTTTTATATTATTCATATGGTATAATATGGTATAATAAAGATTTTTTTTAAGCAATTTAAATAAATATGCGCAGCATTGCACAACAATGTACCGTTTGTCTCATTATATATTTTATAATATACATCAATATATTATGTATAATATTTTCAGCACGTTTTTGAAATAAATAATGGATGCATTCTTTGTGGTATACGTTGACTTTTTTTAAAAGAAATTCTGTAGTATCTCCTTTAAAAAATTTAATACATAAATAATATTTATATATTAAATTTAGGTATAAAAAAATAAATAATTGATTTAGATATTTTATTTATATAAATAATTAAAAAACCTTTTATTAAAATATACGATTTAATGATTTTGAAAGGAAGTAATAGAATTTTTTCTTTTCCAAAGCATGCGACTTTGAAGCTTTTAAATTGATTTCAAATAATTCAAACGATATTTATGTATCTTTGTGTTAATATCGATAAAAACAATACTGTCGAATGGCAAATCAAAATGCTAAATCTATTCGTTGAGGTATCAAGCAAAGAATTTCATCACGAATTTCTTACGAATTATAGATCGTTCGAAACGATCATTATCACAAAATCAAATGAAGATAGTTGATATCATCGGATAAGTATTATAGATTGAGATATAACATATTTTATATCTTTACTGAAGATAAGATTATTAAGTTGTATTATATAATGTATTATGAGATCACATAAAAGTGCAAATCATTCACTTTTTTTAAATATAAGAGCGATAGGAAAAGGAGGAAAATAGCGTACATACAGAAAAATATATACTACTTACTAGTAAATATACTTGTTCTAAATATTTGATACGTTTACGTATCCGCAAATCTATCATAGGATCATCACAAGCATTTACTTAAAACATATTCTGAACTTAAACTTGTAACGAGTATATCTTAAACGACTTGAACTATTATTAAAAAAATATTCTCTGAAGAAAATTATTATTTAAACAAAATAAAATAAGTAATTTTTCTTATCTGTGTGTAAGAGAAGAGGTACTTATCCGGGCCGAGATATGATTTCGCAAATCATCTTTTCAAATAAGATAAAGGTATAAAAATAGGTGTCGCATGCTAGTTGCACAACCAAGATTTATTCCACTGATGCAAGAAAAATTTCATAAGCAAAATAACATGTGTTGTAAAGATGATTAATGACGATTAATCGTTTATCGGGAGGAAGAAAGACGACAGTATGATTAATTGTATCGCATAGGAATACCTACATTTATAGGTATTATATTGTGTACTTACGCGATGCATCGAAGCCAATGATGAAATCAGGACATGGTATATAAGCTGTTGATCCCGCTGGAGTGTTTGGCCAACAAGACCATCCGTCGAAAGTGAGTCGACAATATGGTTCTGAAATAAGAGTTTGAATAGAACATTAGAATAGAATGGTAGATCAATGACCTAGTAAAACGCATTTGCTAGTTTGATAGCGTGACGAGATTAAATCTCAATATATAAGAAATTGCGTGGCACTATAATGACATCGTAAGAAAAATATTATAGCGTCCCATCAGTTGACTACAGCAAATTGGATAAATTTCCTCGTGCAATTTACGACGTCGTAAAAAAAAACAACTCGTAACATATTACTCATGATCACTAAAAAACTCGAGTTATACCTTGACGCACAAAAGACACATATATGAGATTCGCAAGAGAAACATAAAATTTTCTCGTTTAGAAGGATAAAATAAATTCGAAGTCGATCTATATTTTTACAAAATTATTGTAAGCACATATAAAATTTGATTTACATATTCCAAGATGTCCTATACAATGACATAATAGAGTATAGAACATTCCATTACAAATTTTCATTATTATTTAATATCAAGATATGAAAATATCATGTCTTAATATATCTTAATCTTATGTGTTTCTTTTATTTTCATTTCTATCCCAATATTTTCTACATATGTATAAACTATTCATAAATGCGTAAAAAGAGTACAAAAATCCGTGAAAAGTGAAGTAACTTTAAACTGTATTAATGCAAAATCACGTTTAAGGGATTCCATAGTGGTTACAAGCTTGGGAAAGTTCGGATTTGCTCATAAGATGCAAGTTTCGAAGAAACACCGATAACATGAATTTCATCTGCGATCTCTTGCGATTCTGCCAACTTTTATTGAAAATAAGTCACTTTCTTCTTTCTCCTGTATGACTAGTAGAAAATGGCACATATGTGATCGTACAGAAAGAATGACTGTAAAAACCATATGAAACATTTTCGAGTTCTACGAAGCTATTGTAATGTGTAAAGTTAATATTATAGGAATAAAACAAATTTTCCAAGATTAATATTTGTGTTCGTTTACTTTACAAAAATTTTGTTCATGTGTTTCTCACAAAAACTTTAGACGTAAAATGTCTTTTTATCTTGTGTAGAGCACATTTTGCTTTTCCTTCACTTTAAACATTTTAATAGAATTCTATTTTTTTGACAATAATTAACCCTTTGAAGCACACATTTTTCTAATTATCAATATTTCATGAAAACTGGTATTTAGGAGGTTTTTGGAGTCGCTGATCACGAATCTGTTATTAAATTTTCAAAATCCAAAATGACAGATCCAATATGGTGAAATATCGGCTAGGTCTATTTCCTCTGCCATGTTTTGTAATAAACAAAAATTATAATTTATATATTTCCGATATGTTATCTATTGGTAAACCGTTCTTTACGATGACTCGGACAATGGAAAAAAGATAATTCTCATTTACATTCCGTATCTCAAATAGACTCGAGAGGTATGTCATATTGGATCCTCCATCTTGAATTTTAAAACGTCGCTGATAACGGATTCGTAATCAGCGACACCAAAAACCCCTAAATACCAACTTTCACATGGATACGCTGAAAACTTCCTTAGAAAATGAATTTTTTCTGAAAAAAGTGCTATTTTTCAGTATTTGTTTAGTAATATAACCAAAATCACTGAAAATTTTGAATAATTGCGCGTCATTTCTGTCTCATTAATGTATCACTAAAAGAAAAACACAAAAAAACTTGAAAATCAAGCAAAAACTACTTGAAAAACTGAAAAACCGATGACGAAAGTGGGAATGTAGGATCCCATCATGCTGCAAAGAGCTAAATAGAGAAGAGACGTTCGTCAAAGTCTTTTAAAAAAATATTGTTGACCAAAAACAGCCTATTTTATAAATAATTAGCAACATTGTAACAGAAAAAGTTTACGTTTAAAGGAATACGTGGATTTAAGACATCCAATTTTACCTACTCGGCATTTGACGGTATGTTAGTTTTCTGAAACAACTCTGGACCATGACCTTCTACCGCCTATTTCTTTAGAGAAGAAAACCAGACAGACAGGTTTGCCGGTTTGACAATTATGAAGAGATACTTTATCTCGGATATCGTAGACTCACGTGTTGGCACATAGGGTTAAGATGAAATTAAAAAATATTATATCAAGATATAAATAATATACATAAATATGTATGTGTGTATGTGCATGGAAAAATACGGATGAAAATAGTGTATCGCAAAAATAAATACAAAAAATAAAATGAATTATAATTTGAAAAATATATAATCTAAAATATGTGTATCTTGGAAGTTTTCAGATAAACTTCAACAGATGAACTTCGGCACACTTGAAACGCAATGCTCGAGGCGTCCGTTTAACCCCCACCATCACTCATCTTCATTATCGTGCCTCATTCCTCTAGTGGGAGAACGATCAGTGTTCAACTGACTGGCAACGAACTTGTGAAAGACATCCTCTACAAGACCTCACACAATACTTTGGAGCACCAAATCACTTCTTTCGTCGATTACTACAATTTGATACAAAATTGTCGTATATTATTAAATAGTAAGTAATATTATAATTTCTTTTTATTGTGCATACCGTTTAGAAGGTCATGAATGTGCAAGAATTACTGAAACGTTTAATAAAACGCTCGTTTTATAATTGTAGAACGTACAATTATAAAATAATGTATTTCATGCATATGTAGATGCAATGGATATGTAGATAACAATGCATATGTAGATAACAATGCATATGTAGATAACAATGGAGATTTTTATATCAATAATTTATGTTTAGTAATTTGTAATAATGTTTAGTAATAATCAATCTACAGTGTGCATATATCATTGTAAATACAATAAAAAGTCTTAGGTTTATCTCACAGAAACGTTGTGTTATTTTGCTTTCTCAAATAATTAATGTTTATTCAGATAAAGTGTGACCAGTGCGTACGGTTGGCCAGTTACAATAACAAGCACCAACTAGTCACTAGGTGATATCATCAGGGATTACATAAGATATCAAACGCCATTGAACGTAACGTATATTGACGCGAAATCGCGACGAGCTCACTAAATCAACATGAAGGCGGTGCTACCGGCTGTTCTCCTCGCGATTTTGGCTTGCGATCAAGTCGCTAATGGTTACCGAATTCTCGGTGTGTTCCCGCTACACGGTAAGAGTCATTGGATCATGCAAGAAGCACTGATGAAAGATTTGGCCAGACGCGGTCATCAGGTAGATGTGGTCACACATTTCCCGCTAGAAAAGCCGATACCTAATTACACGGATATTAGTATAAAGGGCAGTCTTCCACAAGTTGTGAACAATGTCACTGCGCAAGAAGTAAAAGGTTTCAGCAGTCCGAATATAGGCATGTTAGTTGAAATGGCCGGAAACAGTGTTTGCACGCTGTTGAACCATCCAAAGATACAACAACTGATCAAGAATCCACCGCAAGATCCCCCTTATGATCTCGTCGTTGTAGAGGTATGTCCGATGTTTTCGAATATATGTATATTTAATCATCTTTACTTATGTAATAATGCTTAAGAAAATTTCTATTATTTCAATTTAATTATAGATATATTAAAGATATATTTTCTTTTAAGCATAATATTCTTTTTAAGCAAAACTTACCTAACACTAAAAATGCGGAATAAGATTTTTAGTAATTATTCACGTCTCCAAAGTCTAATTCGAGAAAAAAATTTTCGTCTCGGTGTCATCTTTTATAACAAAAAGCTATTAGTATAATTTACGTACACATTTCTATCAAGGAAAATTTTTCATTTTACTAAAAAATTTATGATTAAATATAGTGTGCATATAGTTTATAGTTTAAAAATAGTAGAGGAAACATTATGTATTATTTCCAGAAAAAATTATACAAACAAATCGAAGCAAATAATCAGTAAACGATAAGGTAGAGACAATTTTGTTCGTATTTATAAACCCATTATTACAAGATAAAATAGTACTAGCACATGTAGTGTAACCAAATAACTGATTCCGTGAGACATTTCGATTCTGAGAAATAAAACCTAAAAGGGATAATTGTCGAAAAATTTTATAAATGAAAGGGACTCTTTTAAAGACTTTTAATATACGATAGGCGGAGATAATTAATAAAGTTAAATAAAGCGCGGTTGGATTAAAAGCAAACATAACATCATTAAACGAAAATTATTACCGCTTTTAACGAGATTTTAATTAACTGACTCGCACTACCTGTAACGTGGCAAGTCGTTAATTATTCACTAATTATTAAATATTTATTACGCATGACAGATAACGCTGTCTGATTTTATTAAAATTCTAGCGTTTTAATACCAGAAAGCAACTTTTGACACAGAAATCCCACCCTATTATGTCAATGATAATAATAATGATAATTTCGAACTCATTAATTCAAGTGCTCTCTTATAATATCTGGATATCGAAATACGAGTGTTACATCAAAATTGTCGAATTTGCGAGTTGCGAGGCAACTCAAATCGTTAGGACTCTTATGACTATGCATTTTTCACAAAAATCTTTTTGTTGCTATAAATGTTCGTAAG